>JAQBSW010007198.1:0-42579 GCA_029291075.1 Eudiplozoon nipponicum
AATTGATTGCGCGGGTGGTGGAAACAATTATTTAAATCAATTTTTCGAGCTTGAAGTAAAAAAATCCCATTTAATTTAACCAGTCGTCGAAAAACACGACTTCAAGCTCGCAATCTTGAATAAAATATATGTTACCACCACCCGCGCAATCCAGTATTTTTAAATTGTATTGCCTATATGTGTATATGTGGCGAAAGCTGCAAACAGTTAATGATCGTGACTGCATAGAATTTGTGCTGCCGACATTTCCAGTCGAGTTCAATGTATGCAGGACTACTAGAGGTTAGAGCCGCATATCTCAATTTGGTTTGCTTATATATTCATTGCGGTTTGATCCTCGATAGTCAGTTTGCCGTCGTAATCTGATGATTATCATGGAAGGTCGAAACGCGTCAGTGCGTTGCGGCTGGCGGTAGTTTTGTTATGTTGTTCAACGACTGGTTAAATACAATGGGAGTGGTGTTCACTTCGAGCTCGCAAACTTGATTTAAAGAATTGTTACCACCACTCGCGCAAACAATTATTGTTAAATTGTATTGCCTATATATGTATATGTGGCGAAAGCTACAAACAGTTTATGTTCGTGCCTGCATAGAAATTGTGCAGCCGACATTTCCAGTCAAGTTCAATGTATGCGAGACTGCTAGAGGTGAGAGCCGCATATCTAAATTTCATTTCCATGTATATTCACTGCGGTTTGATCCTCGATATTCAGTTTGCCGTCGTACTCTGATGATGATCAAGGAAGGTCGAAACGCGTTAGTGCGTTGCGGCTGGCGGTAGTTTTGTTATGTTGTTCGACGACTGGTTAAATACAATGGGATTGGTGTTTACTTCATTCCATAATCACAGACTAAATGCAGAAAATCCCGGAAAGTTTCAGATACCAGCTTAAGCTGAATATGACCGTCTTGCCTGCTGTCGTGTTATGCCTATAATCTTATGGACTCTGATATATTCTATGTAGTCACAACTAATAAAATTTCCGCCAACATCTCTCTACAACTTCTACTTGTAGTAGCTACCCGTATTTCCAACAAAGCTTTTTATGACCTCCGGGTGCATGCTCTCTCTAAGTATCGTTTTATACATGGATGTAGGGAGCTCTCACTATGACACTTTCAAAGATGCTCGCAATTTCGATTCAAAAAGCACCACTTATGCTGCTCTTCATTGCTTCTTGACTGGATATTGTACAATGACATCGCGTTTGAGATTCAAATATTCGCTTGATATCTCTAACAACACACTGTAGATTACACTTAAGTTTGTTAGGTATAAAGTGTTTTTCTGATTTCTTGCTCAACATTGGAGTCTACGGTCACAGTGTGCTCTTGTGGCTCATGTTAACGCTACATCATGCACAATTCTTTAAATTTCGCTAGGACAGTAATCTATATTTTCGAATAAATCCAATGTAGATGGTAGTTATAGTGCTAGAATATCCCACTTATAAGCTTTCGTTCTCAATTCGTAATATAAATTAGGCAAAGGTCGACTACCAATCCTTTCCTTATTTATTTGTCCAGACATATACGCCGCTCTTTTGAGATGATATTTCATTTTAAGTTCATTAACGATAAGCTCAAGTGCGTTAGGTGGTTTCTTGTTCATATTGTAAATTACGAAACGCGAAATGTTGCTCCTTGGTTTTTCTGGAAACGCCCACCAAACAGATACAAAAAGAAAAATACTTTTCAATCCAATCCCTATGGCTGAATGGTTTAGAGGTAATTCGACAACTAGAAATATTACAATATTTGCGACTGGCACGGTCGCAATCTTTTGGAGAGACTCATCTTTTTACCTGGTAAGAGTGACTCAGACACCAGTGTCGCATTTACAAGGTTACTAAATTGTTCACAAAATAAGAGAAATCTGATTGACCATTTAATCTGGGATTCTAAATCTTCTTAGCTGCCTCACTTAGGCTAGCTCTCCGTAAGATCTTGTTCGCGTGCTTTGTGTCCACATATTTTTCGTTCTCGCTAATCGCGTCAAAAATAATGCTTAATATAAATAGTCTTCTAAAAATCATTATGTGTGATAGAGCGCTATTCAATTGAATCTCGTAGTGCTTCGAAATGAAATTTAAGTCATTAAAACAAAGAACTGATTTCGAATTAAACAAATTTAAAATTGTGATCCTTCGTGGTATATAAAGTAGTTTAATACGCGTTAAAAAAATTAGGAAAATTTGTGGATTTAGTATACAGCTTGTTTAGAAAGAAGGAAAGAGGTGAATATCATCTCTTTATCTGACAAGAAAGAAATCAAAACTCAACCCAAATTTCTAAAACTGTTTAACATAGTGAAAAAATTACAACGAAAATTTTGTCAAATCATAAATTTTACGGAAACATTAAATAATTTTCACAGAAACCAGCGGAAAACTTAATTATCTTAAAATAAAATTTAATTTTTAATTGGGAATTGCTAATTACAATAACACATTCGCCCCTTTCGGTGGGGCTCATAATTTTGCTATCGATAACATTTTTATTTCTGATTACCATCTTTTTTAGAAAAATGCAACCACACAAATTGAATGCCATAGTGCAAGACATGAAAACATCACAATTGGAAATCGCAATTTCACTGTTGAAGGCAATTTGACTAATGGTATGTTATTTATTAATTTACGCTAACTAGGCTTTTCATTTCATTCGCAATGGACATATGGTCTTGCGCCTCTAGATGGATTTTATAATTGCAAACTTAGCAATAAAATCGGTGTGATAGTTTCTAATCAGCTTGAAGTGAGGGACCAATGGTACTATCAGAGTAAGTCGCGCTTGCATGAGGTTTAAGTTACTTTTGCTTTTATTAGAAACACACTTACGTTTTTTAATTTTATTTTTTAGTTTCAACAGTTAAGCGGAGTGTTAGCAAGCAGACCGTTTATTTGAATGTGTTTACAGTCAATAATTTACCATTATCTATTGATTGTGTGATTCCGGATCGCGCTAACGAAATCTATCCGGATTGGCTCAATTTAGAAAGTGGTGGTCTGTTTAAGTGGGTGGGTTGTTATCTGACATCGGAAATAAATAGTCTAAATTGCTATGATATCCGAAACATTCGATTGGATACTTATTTCGAATATCAGGTTTATTATAACGGTAAGACATTGATGATAATAACTTATTAAATATATGTAATTGCACATTTCGCTATTTATTTTTATTACAATTGCTTATTGTATGATTAATTAGAATTTTATGTTAGCCGATACACAGGTTTGTTAGGCTTAGATGACAAAAACACAAAGGTTTTGCCTTATATGTCATAGATTTAAATGTTTAAATTTGATCTGTTAAATTAATTCAAATCTACCTATGTGGGTTCTGGAGGTATATTTAATTTATGGCTTCAATTAGATGCCGTACGACGTCACAAAGTCAGTTATGTGCCAAGATGGCTGGGATTAGTAATGATGGTGCCCTTATTAGGGCCGATATTGCTTTTCCGGAAAGTACCCAGAAAGTTATTTAATATAGCAATGTCTATAAATACTCCTAGTCACTTGAGACCAGGTATGGTTGATTGACTGTTGTTCCTTCTGCTGTAGCGTTGACATTACTGGCGAGAGACTGTGTGAAGGATGAGTATGGTCTCGTTGAAGATCTATGACAACACCATGATAACTGTCACACGTGAAGGAACAATAAGTAGATAGTGTTCAGTCTCTCTAGTTCTGCAACAACAAGATTGGCGTGCCTGAAATTTACACTGTGTATGAAGCAAGTCCAGAAGTCAGCGTAGGTTAATGGTCAGTATGACGTGAGACAGCACTCACCCGTAGTGTACAGCAGAAGGAAAACCTGAACACTGACTGGCATGGTAAAATCACCGTGCCTGAATAGCCTGAGATCGAAAACTCGCACGCCTTTGGTTAACTGAAAATTTTGCTTGTTTTATTTGGTGACACGTAAATTAAATTTGAATTTCATTTACGCAATATATCGACGAACATTTCTTGAGCCGTTATAATATATTAAACAATTTAAACTGTATTTCTTAGCGTTCAAATGTTTCAATTTTGCAAAAATTATAGCATAAATTGATAATAATTTCTGATGCACTAACCAGTGCTTAAGGGTTCAATTCCTGGACTCTTCAGCTTTTATATGCTTCATGGCCACAACATAAAGACAATTCACGCAGTTGCCAAACACTTCGCTTACACTTTTTTCATATATGTAACTTTACATTTTTTTAAATATAAATTTATGTGAAAGCGGATATCACTGTACATAATAAATGGCATCAATCAGCATTTGTTTCATGGACATAAACACGAATATTTGTATGTTGTACAACTCAATTATTCTATATTTTCATGTATAACCCATAGTTATTGCGCATGTACCATACACTACATTAGTTTATAACCCTTTAAGACGTTGAGTTGTGCATGATATTGATGTCTTTATTCGCGTAGTAAAAAAGAAATATCAAAATATTTTCATATGTGAAATTTTTATTTTAGCCACACTAATTAAATTTGTTGATTCATTGTCAACAGTTCGAGTGCGCATAGCATTTTAATAATAATAAAAATATTATTTTGCAACAAAGGCGAACACGCCCAACAATTGAAATGACGAGATAAAAATCAAAAGTACGACGTGTAAAGTTGAATATAATTTTGACTAGCAAAGTATATAACCACAGGGAAAGAGGGAGTTGAGAAAGAGAATCCTTTCATCAACTTCGTAATAGATCGTTCTGATGGAATGGAGATTCCACTGGACTAGGAAGGATCGACTAGATAGAAGAGTCTGTACGTCAGCTTTGCGTGCAGGAATCGTTGACTTCAGTTGAGCGAGGTTGCGGCTGATGGAAGGCGTGGATGGTTCAGTAGTCACACAGATGTATAGTCCAGTAATTATATAGATGCATAGAAATTATAATAAAACTAGATACAGGTTTGAACTAAATAAAGAGATAACCCAATTTATAAGCAAACGCATTTGGTACAGGATAGAAGATATGGAATGAATCTTAAATATGCGATGGAAAATGTTCTTAAAATTTAATGAACATTATAAAATTTTGTTACTTTATGTGAATTTAAACAAAAATAGCGTAATGTTGATGACGTTCTAGCGCTAAAATAACAAGGAATTAACGAATGATACCTGATAGAATAGTATATGCTGAATAATAACAATTTATTTGATAGAGTAACACATCATGATACAAATTATTTTAGGTCATGCGTGTATGGCATCTCTTCATAACTAAGTGTGCGTTTACAACATTTTGGATTCTCATTATTTAATTAGAAAACCACCCGCCTGGTTTCACTTTTTTATTTCTTGTTTTTTATTTATTGCAGTTAGAATTTCGAGTGTCTGTCTGTGTGGAGGAGCATTTCTACTGAATTATATTTTATGTTTAAGATCCGATTATTCTTTTATTTATGGACTAGGTTTTTACCAATGTGTTGGGTGTACGAATTTCTTTTGCATTATTCTGTCTGTGTGGAGAAGCATTCCTACTGAATTATAATTAATGTTTAAGATCCGATTATTCTTTCATTTATGGAATAGATTTTTACCAAGCTGTTGGGTGTTCGAATTTCTTTTGCCATATTCTATCTTCAATTTGCTTTGTTCCTGAGTTTCAGTTTCCTCCTTTTTTAATTACGCAAAGTGTACAGCTCACTTACTGTTTTGTGAAATTTTTGTTTTTATTTATAATAATAAATAATAATAATAAATTTATTTGGGTGTAAGGCCAATAGCCCAACAATTGAAATGGTGAGGTACAAATCAAAAGTAGGGTACTGTTGAATGTACTCAGACTAGTAAAGGTATATAATCATGTGGGGAGGAAGGAGTTGAGAAAGAGAAGTCCTTTTATCAACATCGTAATAGATTGTTTTGATGGAATGGAGATTTCAGTGGACTAGGAAGGATTGGCTAGATCGAAGAGTCTGTACGCCAGCGTTGCGTGCAGGGATCATTGACTTCAGTTGAGCGAGGTTGCGGCAGATGTAAGGCGTGTAGGAACCAGCATCCAATGAATTTTAAATGGTCCAGAAGTCTTTTGGTTTTCCGATTGTTTGCTGAAACAAATAGAAGAGATTTAGTAGAGCGGATTTTGGCATAGCTATCAATATTTGAATGCGGGAGAATAAAAAACGAAAGTAGAAATGTTATCAATGAGTCCTAATTAGAGATTGAAATTCAGAAAAGAATGGATGAAATGGGGCTAGCCTGAAGAGCCGTCAGGCTCCGAAACTGAATAAAAGCCAAGGGATAGAAAGAAGTGTTATGAGTTAAGGAGGAACCCGTTTCGCTTCCAATCAGATATCTCGCCAAAGAATTCTTTAAAGAAGTGATTGTGAACCACAATTCAAAATTCGTGAAGCGATAGGCTTTATTTCCACGGGATGACCGTTGAATACACTTGTAGCTTTAGAAATGAGATAGATTTTATTAAATATATCAGGGGTGTGGCTAGATTGGATTAAAGAGTTGCTGTAGCGTGTAGCATAGTGGTGACTTAGGTGAGCAAAGTTTGGTAGTGATAGGCTAGCTGTGATCTTATGAACGAAAGAGATGACTCGTAAGCGACGGGTGAACCATAACAGAAGAAGGTTAGCCAGGATTAGGCGTTCCCTATAATTCTCGCTGTGAGGAAAGACTCCCTTTGAAGATCTGGAAGAAATCTGCGCGATGGTGTAAGAGTAGGCTAGAATGAGAGCTGTTATGGACATCGGAAAAAAAATAGGAGAAGTTGTCTGGTAGAATAAGTTCTCGACTAAACTCTTCCCAAATGGCGAATCGCCTGAAAGTCTAAATGCTCTCGTTATAAATGGAGGATAAAAGAGGAATGAGTTAAGATACCTGACAGTGGTCGAGATTAGGGAAGATCTCCCGAGAATGAAAATTGGTCACGTCCATGTTGGAGAGGACACAATCACCTGGTTAGTATTTAAAAAGAATCTAACATATTTAAGTAATACATTAATATACAGCCATTCTAGATTTATTTCGTAGGTTTTACATATTAGTTATGAACACACACGTGACACGCACACATCCATTGAAAGATCAATCAGAAGTATAAATTATGTGAATAGGAGAAATATTGCAATTGCTACATTAAATTGTTTCAATATTTGTGATAAAGGATGCCGCCAACTGCAGCTGAAATATCTTCACACAATATTTCAGGTAATTTTTATTCCCTTATTCCGATCGGCCTTACTCTAACGTGTGTTCGGGCTCGGTCGGCTATTAGTTTATTTTTGTTGGTTTGTGTGATTCATGGTCAGTCGAGTTTGTGAAACTTAAGAATTTTCAGACTGGATGCTTGTTCTCTGTAAGAAAGGGCTTCGTATGTGTATAATTAAATATGCTGCCAACGCTGTTGCAAATATATTCTCGGAAGTAGCTGATATCCCTAACGGTACCAGGCCTTATAAATCAAATTTTCAGTAAATTTTGTTTATAGAATGCTTTTTTTATGTGGAATGTATATGCTGCTGCGCATACATGATAATTTGTGGACGAGGATTTGGGTAGGAATACCTATTAATATTTGACACCCAACTTCGTGATTCATTGTGCTAAATGTCATGTTAACATATGAACTATAGACAATCTCCTTAATTATTTGATTTAACCGTCGTACAGTTATTCAGGCACGGAGGTCGTTTCTGAATGTCAAGTTGAGGAAACCATTTTTGACGGTATTCTTCGTATTACAAAACGAACGTAGGCAGATGTTGACATCAATGAACCGCTCGGGGTAGTTTCTCAGCAGCAAAATGTTTCTCACACATTTTAATTTTTCCTTGAGCTTGTGTTCAAAGCAGATCTAGGATTTCCGGTCTGGTTTAAGAATCAGCCATTCAGGATAACAAGTTTTTCTCTACGTTTTAAAGAATAAAATTTATTTTTTTAATAAGATAATTGTTGAGTCATATTTTTTTGTCTGGTTTGAACTTAGGTCGATCATTTATGTTCTGGCTCATGGACACAATATAGTTCGGCTTCATGTATAACAACTTCTGATCCTTTATCAGATTTTGCAACTCGTATAATTTTGTATGATTGTAGTCCACCTAGTTCGTCTTTTTTCTATTGCTATGATTTGGATTGCTTTGAAATTATTTATGCATTGCTATAGACCACTGAATATGTTGGTTTTGATTCCCTGTCGATTGATTGCTTGTGAGGTCGATGTCCTTTGTTAAGTCTTTGAAGAAGATTTCATCACTAACATTAATGTCAGTAATGTCGCATTTGCTTAGATTTATCTTAAGTGTGTAGAATGTTGCTCTTAATGAAAGTAGGTTTTTCCATGTTTTCACAAGGAAGCCATTCAATAGTTTTGAATGAATGCAGCAGGATTAGTAGAAAATTTCAATTAAGCAGGAAATTTGTTCAACTCCTTATTGATGTTCCTTGTTTATTTTTTATCTCTTATTCTTTTTTTCGTCTCTGGCTTTATTTTTTCTGCGCCGCTTAAGTAATCATTGGTACCACATCTGATTTTAGACACGATTTGAAAAGTTTGATTGATAGAGGATGTTTTACATACACACAACTGGTTGCAATATGTGTTCTGTTCTTTACGGGCAAAAAGCTGTCTCTGCTCTTTAATATTCTAAAATGTCCTCAGTATATTTTTTATTAGATAGATAACACATAATAACACATAATGTCAAAATAAATGCTTGTTTACATTACTTATCATCGCCAAGATTAATTTATCTCGTAGAAAGTTTAACATCAAATTCAGCATAATGAGAGTTAGCAGCAATTGATCAGCAGAATGAAATAACATTTAACACAGAACTTAATATAGAAAGACTTTACATCGTCATAGCAATCAGCTATTTCCGAGCATATTTTTGAACCGTGATTCTGAGTGAATTTCGCAGACTTCTCAGTTCTACACACAAACCGAAAAAGCATTAAATGTATGCGCAGCCTTTTATATAAAACAAGACGTTCGAATTCTAAACATTCAAATGTTCTACCAACATGACCCTTACATGATTGGCCACGGATCACGCAAACCAACATTAATTTACTAGCAGCCAAGCAAGACCGATGAACCATTAGATCAGTATCAACAAACATTCGATCAGATTTACAACCAACAGTATACACAGCTGCCAATATGGCATTAATATCATCATTAACAACGACAGTAACTTTGTGACAGATCAGCTCCATAATCTGCACAACCTTCGCTGTTAACAACGAAACGAACAAACACACTAAGAAAAACGTTTGTATTGGTCATTGTGTTGAACATGAATACTTGATTCAATATCAATCTACCAATTAAACAATCATGGCTTGCGTGGGTGAGTGTAACGATTCCTTAAATCAAGTTTGCAAAATTTAATTAAACAGCAATCACATTGTGTTTAACGCGTCTCGAACAAGATAGCAAGACTCTCGTCATTCAATCGCAAAATATTAGAATAACCAGATCTCAAACATTACTCCGTAATAAAATAAGAATTTGCATTACAGTGACACAGACACAAGCACGCACTCAAAAATCAACCCACAATAAGCCACCGACAAAAAATAAGAATAAAACTAATAAATACAATGGGATTGGTGTTTACTTCAAGTTCGTAAACTTGATTTAAAGAATTGTTAACACCACCCGCGCAATCAATTACTGCTTAATAGTAATCAGACTAATTGACTTCAATTTAATCAAACGATAACCAAGTATACAATCAAATGTAAGTTTATTCACAATAAACATGCAGTTTCTCATTAAATATATTTTTCACTTTGAAACAAAAGTATACCGTAATAAACGAAGACAGTGGACATTATTAACTATATATATATATAGTTTTCGATGTATGCCAGCATGGCTTCACGAAAGACAGGTCGACAACTACTAATATGCTCTCTATGTGGAAACATGTAATTACATTAGATGAGAAAAAGTTAGATGCATTAATTGTATTCATAGATATCTCAAAAGCTTTTGACTCTGTATCTTTTGATGCTATCTTGAATGCGATTAATTTATTGAATATTGATCCGAATATTTTTAGATTACTTAGGTACTACTTATATAATCGAAGAATGAGTATTCAAGTAAACGATTTGGTATCTAAATCGAAAAGGGTAACAAGTGGAGTTCCACAGGGATCCAGTTTGGGACCAATATTATTTAAAATTGTATTTGCATATTTGGAAACTAAGATTCCTAACGGCCCAGATTGCAAATTTGCTGATGATTTGAAAATAATCTTTCCAATTGATCCAAATAATGTTGAATTCTCCAAAAATAATGTGACACTTGATTTGTATGATTTAAGTAGATATCTGTTAACACTAGGGCTGAGAATAAACAGTAAAAAGACGAGAGCTTTAAAAATAGGTAACAGAACAGATTTTAAGTATGTTTATTTTCATGATGCTGAGATTAATGATGTTTTTGAGATTAAACTTATGCAAGAAATTAAGGATTTAGGCATAACTATTCATTGTACGGCTTCTGCTGAGAGACATATTGAAAGGATAGTAGGCAGTGCCAAGAACAGATGGGCATTGATAAATAGAAATATTATATCACATGAAATAAAATTCAAAATGTTTATAATATGGATTAGACCGATACTAGAATATGCCGCCGCTACTTGGAATCCCTTAACAAAGGGTCTGTCTAATAAAATAGAAGCTGTACAAAGAAAAGTTGTGAAGCAAATTAGTCCTATCTCCTGCACTATATACGCCACTAGATTACAATTTGTATCACTGCATCCTTTATGGTTTCGGAGAATGTGCTATTGTATAAAAGTTTTCCATTTAAACCAGTGGTCTGGTGCCTATATGAATCCCATAAGAAAGAGTCATGAAATTGGAACTAGATCTGGTCATTCTGCAATATCTCCACCTTTGATTGGGAATGTTGCGAGCAAGCTGTTCTCGTTTTCAAAAATGTACAAAATTTATAATCACTTGCCAAAGGGGCTTAGAGAAACGCCTCCAACTAAAATGTCTTTTAAATTTTTATCTACCGAACTAGAAAAAGTGTTTAATCCTGATGATATTTTTAATTTTGATTATGATAATAATTTTTCATGGTTAAATAAAAGCCAAGATTAATTGTTTCAGCAACAAATGTAATATTCGAGTTATAACTTAAATTTTGATTAAGAATCTATCACTGTTTACAGCTGATCTTTCAGATGCCGATAAACTGTACAGTACACTAAATTGCACATATATATGTGATGTGATATCTTTTTATATTGTACATTTTCTAATTTTATTATTTGATGGAACATGTGTGGTTTGAATCCAAATAAAGTTATTCTATTCTATTCTATTCTATAAAGGATCCTGGCGCGGTCGCCATTTTTTGTAGAGGCCCTTTGGTCACTACCATAAGAGGGTCTCTTGGATGCCAGGCCCGGAAAATCCATATATGCGGAATGATCATCTATCTTGGAACACTTAAGTTCCTCTGAACTATCTCTTAAGCTACAATCCATAAGTCCGCTAGCCAACTGCTCTGTATCCTCAGTATTTAATAAACCAGACATAATATTATTAAATTATTTGCAATTTATATATTATATTAAATAAGCTTACCAGGATACGCTGATATCCACAGGTTACTGAACCGGAATGATTGAGACCTTAAAACAAATATACACTTTAAATACCCAAAGCAAATTTGTGGTTCTTTTCGCTGATATTTAAAAAGATCAAATCGACAAGAAGATTATAATGTTTTATTCACAAAGAGTCGGAGATGGAACCACTAAGTGTCCCGCTTGTGCAATTCAGCAACTCAGATCAAAACTCTCTCATTTTCCTTCGACAAGACAAGTCCAAAACTTCGACAATATGAACAAAATAACTTCCAAAAAAAATTACAATATTTTTCAAAAATTACAATATTGTTTTACGAAACCAGCGATAACATCAAATTTCCAAAAATAAAAATTGATTTATTTTTATATGAGAGGTTAATTGGTGTCCAATAACTAATTTAACCTCTACACACCCTAGGTCTTGGTTGGCTTTTGGAAGGTTCGCATAATAACCACTTGCCACTCTGGAGTTTGCGAGCAGACGCTTGTCTATTAGCCACTATCAACGTGAAGGGATTAAATGTCAGAAGAATCATATGGATTCCTCAGCAGATCTTGACGTATCAGTTCGACGCTTGTGTCATTCAGTCTACTAAGTGCATCTACTACCGTATTATCGTTACCTACAATAAGAGAGATAGTAAAGTTGAATTCTGCTAATCGAATGATCTTGGAATTTATTGTGCGAGAGTAATTAAGCCTCACGGTTTTACCAAGTATACTTATCAACGGCTTGTGATCTATCAATAACATGAACAGATGACCGTCTAATTAGTGCTCAAAATGTAGAAAATCATAATATACATCAAGAAGGTCTTTACCATAAGTATCATACTGTTTTACTCAATCATGATGCTTTCTGTTTTAAATTCCAATTGGCCTTAATGCAAAATTGGCTCTTTGCTGTATCACTGTCCGTGTTGTAACATCTGAGGCTTCTGTGACTAGGTCAAACGGCATTTCCCAATCTGCGGGTGCTAGGGTGGTCATTTCATTCAACATTTACTTAACCCAATGGAATTTGTCTCTGTTTTCCTGGCTCAGACTGATAGGCCACGACATTTCGTTTGTAATCTTCTCACACGTGAGATGGCGTGTTAACGATCCTAAAATTCCGGATCGACCTGGAATTATTTCGTGGTAATAGTTGATCATGTCCAAGAATCTACATTGTCGGCTCACTGCCCGAAGTTCTGTTACGTTCTTGACGGTTTAGATCTTACCTTAAAAAGTTTAATACCGTCTTTGGAAAGTTTATATCCAAGATATTTTATCAAAAAGCGGCCAATTTTGCTCTTAATGGGTCTGACCACGAATCCATATTGTTCCAGCTTGATCAAAACCGTTTCTGAATACCTGTGTTGTACTTCACGCGAGCGACTGAAAATAATTCTGTCGTCTAAGTACACCCTTGCAAATGTAAAATTTCATCAGCCAAACGATGTCATATCGGCATTGTTAAAACCAAAAGGTAATCAACGGAAATCACGCCAGTCCCCTCCTAGATATTTGACTTTGATGAGTATTATACAACTTTACTCCATAATTATTTGACAATAAGCTTTCTGCAAATCTAAAGTTGAATAAACCTCATATCCCATTATGTCTCAATGCAGAATGCTCTGGATAGGGAGAGGATAAGAGTAACACTTAGTAAATGAGTTTCATATTGGGGAAGTAAAATTGGAATTTGACATCCTACAACTTCCTCTTTTGCGCAATTTGAGAAATTAGGCAACAGCGATTTGTTACTTGTGTTTTGTCAAATGTTGGGCCTTGGGTTAACAAAGCGACGGAGCCATCATCTCTATTTAGTGCTCAACTTCTGATTTGGATCCAATTCGTTTGGCCCTAAAGTGTTGAAGCTCTGCAAGGTGTTCTTCGCTGATACAGGCAAAGTCATTTTTGACTATGTAACGCGGTAAGAGAACTGATCTATACACTCAGGTTCCAGTCTCATTTTGTGTTAATGTCCCCATGCCATCTCCGGTGGCCCTAATTTAAGGATGTAATTACAGGTCGAACTGGGTTAAGAAACCCATCCCAAACATAAGATTCTTGATGTCGAACACTAGAAAATGTCTTTTAAAGAAAGAAATCTGTCCAATAACATCTAACAGACTACTATTGGCTGCACATAATGGATAATCAAATGTGTGGCAATCTGCTTCCACAGCATCTTAACTAACTAAGCTTACTTCAACATGTGTCAATAAGAAACATCAGACTAGACATTTGATCTCGAGTGATGAATTTGTTGCATGAAAAGTCGGCAACGTACTTGAGATCTCGTTTAAGCAGAATCTAACCGTCTTTACAGCTGTACTGGTGCTATCTCCTCTTGAAGCAAACTTTGATCCTGCCTTTGGTACGTCTTTGAAAGTCGTATCAATGAACCTTTCAATGCAACACCCAGTACGGCTCCTACCGGTAGGGTTTTAATACTTTTTTTCCTGTGAGGAATTTCTCTTAACACTTCTTTGCTGACTTTCCATCCGGGTACACCTAAACACGGTTAAAGGTAACTTTCAACTTAGCAATTGGCATTTCGTCCATATTCACAATGTACCTTGCACCATCCGAATGGCCCACTAAAATGGTTGTGCGAACGGTTCCCTGGGTTCCTTCATTTTGACCCAGATTTTATGATTTATTTCTCGCCCCACCTTTAAATAAGTGTTCTATACGAGAGACTTACCTTCATGTACGTTCAGAAGACCTTCTGTATTTGCTCCGAATTGTTGCACTTTAATTGAGACTGCCGTCAGAGAATGTACCTGTGATTTTTGCTGTATGTACACGCCATCCAACTGTCTGACTTTACGTGATCAATCAATATTTATAGTCTCATAAACCTTTATTGTGGTTCTAAGTCTGGCTGGTAGCTTAGCTGTAAAAATAGAATTCATTGAAATGTATTTTATCCGGAAGCTTTCGCACATAGGTATTCATAAAATTCTGATGGAAGTTGTCGCTCAATCTTCTCTAGATGCAAGAGCTCTCACATTTGTGCCTTACTTTTCGAATGATATCTCCTTTGATGTTCGGAGATTAACAACTTTAAGGCTTTGCACAGTTCTTCTTCCACAGTTTTGTCACTGAAATTGACAATATTGGTTCTAAAACACTATGGCAAAGCCACCCATGCTGCAACAAATTAATCCACAACGTGATAAACTTAAATTGCATTTGGGTATCTCCGGCCCATATTGTATGTTTCTCGGATTTATACGGTGACATGCCGTTAAAATTTGAGCTGGATTGGTCGCAATATTTCGTAGAGTCTCTTGCTCTATCAACTTATTGGAGCCCCATATATGGCAAGTCTAAATCATTCGTAGTGTTTCTATAGAGGTCTGGTTGATTAATGTCTCCTACACATCTATCTGTTCCATATCTGCGACTCCCCGTGCCATGCTGACAGTGTCCTCACATTTACGTTTAACTTCCGGTTGTTTATATTTCATTTTCATTAGGTTTTAAATGTATTTCACGATTATGGAGTAAATGAAGTACTGCAAACTTACTTCTTGAATTCAATGGTTTGCACATCGAATTACGAAATATTTCCACCAAATCACCTATAAATACATTATCAGTTTTATCACATAGTAAATTATTATCTTTCTCTCTCCTTTTGTAATTGCAGAAACAATTAAACTGTTTGTAAAAAGTCTAGGATTATTTTTATGATTCTGACAGGGAAAATGTTTCTAATCTCTAATGAATTGTTAATATTACCTTGATTTTTTTCTTTTCCAACGTTTCAAAACTTATTTTTTTATAATTTTAACAAAGTTAACTTTCACCATATTGTCGCTTAAAATTCAGAATTTGAAAAATCTCATAAATATTTTTGTCAGTATAATATTAAAACATATGCAAACTTAGAATTCATTAATTTATAAAAGGAACACATAATCAACAAAATCTTTTGTGTAATCACAATTTTTTATATATCTATCAGTCAGCTCTTCAGCTCAAAGCATGAGCATTTTGAGCTGTACTGTTCACAACCTTGCGACATATATTTTTCTGATTAATAATAATTGGTTTATGGTATTTTTTAAAGTAATCTAAAAGTATGTAAACGTAACATTGCACAGATTAATTCTTCAAATAAACGTTATGTAAGCGAAACAAACCTCCAATTGATTCGTCTTTAACTTGAGTAACATTGCATAACACGCAAACAAATTATTTTAGCAACTTAACAAAGGTCAATTTTTACAAACGCTGTGCTCTTTAAGGTCAAATATTCTAACTCTGTCCTTAAACAATATTTCTCTTAGCTGTGATTTTTGGAACAATCTCTTTTAGTCTCAAGCAGTTTTAATCGATATTTCTTGAACTGCAATTTTATTTGTAATTAATAGTGTTTTTATAAAGAGAGAGAACCGCGCGCGATCCGAGAGGATCACGCGGTGGAATATTGTGTTAGTGAATTTATCGGATTATTCGTTACTATGAAAATGATTGATTGTTTACTATAAAAACATTTGTGAGTTGTTTGTCATTTAAATCTTTAAACGGTTTACACAAAACATTTTACTTTATGAACATAAATAATTTTACTAGGCTCATATTATCATGTATCTTTAATCGTTTGACTACTCATTACAATGTAGACATTTGTGTAAGAATAACCAATTGTATGTAAAACATTTTCTTTATAAATATAAATCATTTTACTATGTCCATTTTGTCATATATTTTCAATCTTTTGACTATATTCATTCCGATCCAGACAATTGTTATAAACATTTCACTTTATAGACATAAATCACTTTTATTTTTGCCGTCTAGAAGACGGACAATTTTGACTAATTGTGAATGGTGTTTAGGATATAATTTTATGTTAGAATCTGTTTTTTTATTGCCGACCAACACATGGTCAAATTGGACTATCTGTGAATTATATTTCTAATTGCAATATTGTGTAGAATATATGTATGACCAGATGTTTTTGCCTTCTCGCATCAACCATCCGAAAATGATCAGAGACTGATTAGACGCTCGGGTAATAATAATAACCACCATTGATATGTAGTAGGGGTACAAAATCAGGAACGAGAAAGCAACAGCGAAAAGTACCCCTACAACATCACGGCCAGAGAAGAGATTGATCAAGTTACAGGCATGAATTTTATTTAATTTGCCTTCCATCACATTATAATCATTCCTCGCCAAAATAATTCGAAACGAATTAGTAAAAACTGTTTCTTCATTTAAAGCAGTAAACAGAAATCTACAATCCGCCGCTAGGATCAAAATATCAATTTGTGTAGATATAAATTCAATAATAACATTAGTTCCACAAGTATGTAACAGATTTTCGTAATATATAGATTTAATATAAATAAGAATGCTTCCACCTCGTTTTTTAATCATTTAACTTTACAAATCATAGAATAACGAAGCGTTTCTTATTTGTAATTTCAATGCCCTTATGGAGACATATTTTTAAAATATTGAAAATGTAAAATCTTTGTTCATAAATAAATTTCTGAGCATGAAGTTTTTCTTTATTCTGCTAAAAACTTCGTTAAATATGTAATAAAAATTATAGTACTTATCTTTAAGCTCAATGGAATCTACTCGCTCAACCTGGCCGGTTTCTATACAGTTCCTTTTTTGGTTTTATAACCAAACCTCTCCTTATTTTGCTGTCTATTACAATCAGAAGCGATGTGACCACCGCTAAATTGCTTTTTTGGAATACATGTCGCATCAATTTAAAGATGGCCAATGCTTACCTCAAGCGCACTTCTTGTTATCACCTTGTAATTTTTCTGCAGCTACTTGCAGGAATGAACATTCTTTGTAAGAATGTTTAGTCCCAACCAATAAATATTCCGCATAAATGCATAAATTACTTTTTTGGTGATTAAATCTATTTGTGTACATACAAGTCTTTTGACTAGTTTGACAATGGCAGGCAAAAATCAAATTCGTTAATCTGTCCTTCCTCTTGTGGAGGATGTTGAATCCTCCGCCTTATATAAAATGACCTTGAATGATAAATTTAAACCACCATAGCTGATTGTAACAACTTTATTTAAAAATTTTTTTTATTTTCCAGAACATTCTTTGTTTAATAAATACTTGATTTTTAAAATTGTGCGCTATTTTCAGTTTTTGAGTATCTCGCTTCCTGTCTGGTTTTTAAATTTTGGTCTGCTGCATTTTAACATTTCTTTCCATAATAAACGATTACAACATTATACAGTATACTTTTCCATCACTTTCCTTGTGTTCTGATATAATATAACACTGGCGACCGCGCCAGTCCAAGAATATTAAGTCTACCACAGTATAATTCAGAAAAACATTCAAGTTGGGTGGGAGATGTCCAAATGATATTTAGTGCTTATAATATCGTGAACCCTAGGGAGAAATTTGTTGCAGCATGGATGGCATTGCCTGAAAATTTCCGAAATGCTTTGGAAAATTTCAGAGACAGAACTGTAGAAGAAAAGCCGTATAATGCATTTGAGTTATTAATGGCAGAAATTCAACAGAGATATCAGCCTGGAAGATCAGCGCAAATGTGCGAATTATTACGCTTAGAAAAAATGGGGCGTCAACTACCGTCCGAATTTTACGAACGCCTTTGCACAAAAGCTTCCATGTTGAATATATCTAGAGATGTAGTCAACTCCATTTTTATAGCAGAGCTACCAATTAGGCTCAGAACAACAATGGAAGTATTTGACACAATGAACATAGATTGGCCAACAAAACTCAGAGGATTAGACGGCGTGTATAAACAGCAAGATCCACAAGTACATGCTGTATTGGCAGATTCTGTAACGATGCAGCCAGACAGGGCAGATACGGAAAACCACCTGACTATACAGGAAACCTTGCGTTTCTTGTGTAGAGAAGTTGCTAGCTTGCGTAGTAATATTGCACAACTTCAGAGTCAGGATAGGTATAATAGACGTCGAGAGAGTTACTCGCGTCAACGCTTCGAAAAGCCACGCGGATGGTGTAAGGCACATTGCGAATACGGACGCAGTGCGAAGTGCCAAGGCGAGAATTGTATTTACCCGCGATTAGGTGGACCCAAATGGAAAGGAAGCACAAAACCGGTTGAGAGAAATCCGTCACCGGGAAAAGGGAACAACCCCCGCTAGTAGGAGCCGTAGGTGGGTTCCATTGCAAAGGCTCCCAGATATGCCTTTAAAAGGCATACTCAAAGCTAAAGATGCGACTAGAGACAAATAGCACCGATACAGAAGGCAAGAGAGTCAGATTCTTACTAAGCGGAGATCTGGAAAACATTGCCGGATTGTCCAGCAACAAGTTCATTATTAAGGATGAATTATCTGGATTAGAATTTCTCATAGACACGGGTGCTGAGGTAAGCATAGTTAGGTCAGATGTGGTGGAAGCAGATTGCCCCACATTTGATTATCAACTATGGGCCGCTAACGGTAGTCCGATTGAAGTAAAAGGGATGAAAGAAATGTCGGTAACATTAGGCCAGAAATCTTCCTTCCGATGGAATTTTCTAGTAGCCGATGTCAAGGACCATATCATTGGCATGGATTTCTTGACCCATTTTAAGCTGACATTAGACCCCATAGCTAGGACTATCGCAGAAGGCGTAGGGACATCAACACCTACTGAGTCTAACGTGTCGGCAGTTAGAACAGTCCTCTTACCTCGTCCAACAGTCGCACATGACTTTGCCGATATAATCGAGAAGCACCTAGCAGTGTTTCAACCTTTCAGTGCCAAAAGGATAGGTCTGAAGACAGGAGTAGAACACCAAATAGAATTGGTGGCTCCGTTGCCTTGTTCACCAAAGGCTCAACCATTGGCACAACACAAGCAACAAGTAGCTGTGTCAGAATTTCACCAAGTGCGCAAAGAGGGGATTTGTAGAAGGTCAAATTCCAATTTTGCTTCCCCAATAGTGGTAGTTCCCAAACCTGAACCGGGTCAATGGAAGGTTTGTGGAAATTAACGTCTATTAAACTCAGTGACGAAGGGTGATTCTTATCCTCTCTCTAACCAGAGTACCTTACTCCGAGATATAATGGAATATGAGGTTTATTCAACTTTAGATCTCCAGAAAGCGTACTATCAGGTACCAATGGAAGAAAGTTCGATACCACTCACCGCTGTCAGATTTTCAGGAGGGGGATCACATGAATTTCTTCGAATGCCTTTTGGTTTGAAAAATGCCAGTCAGAAATTCGAGCGTTTGGCTGAATTAATCATTCATAATTGTCCATTTGCGAGAGTATATATAGACGACATAATTATTTTCAGTCGCTCACGAAATGAACATCGTACGCATTTGAAAGCGGTTTTGACCAGGCTGGAACAATATGGATTAGTGGTCAAACCTAATAAGATTAATATAGGTTGCTCTTCAGTTAAATGCCTTATGCATATACTTTCCAAAGTCGGAATTAAACCTTTGAAAATAAAGTCCAAGCTATTAAGGACGTAACGGAACCCCGAACCGTACGCCAGTTGCGAAGTTTCTTGGGTATGATCAGCTATTATCGTCGATACATTCCAGGTCTAAACGGAATTCTTGGATCGTTAACAAGCCATCTCACTCGTGAAAAGAGCACGATCAAGAAGTTTTGGCCTATAAACTTGAGTCAAGAAGACCGAGAAAATTTCCAAAAGGCCAAGGACATGTTAAGTGACGTAACCACATTAGCACCTGTAGATTGGGAAAAACCTTTCGAACTAATCACAGATGCCTCAGATGTTGCATTAGGGGCAGTGCTACAGCAAAGAGATCAGGACGTAGTAAGACCGATTGGGTTTTATAGCCGTAATCTTAATGATCGAGAAAAACGTTATGATACGTTTGGTAAAGAGCTTCTAGCAGTGTATGCCGCAGTGATACACTTTGAGCATTACTTAGATGGTCACAAGTTTAAGTTATTGACCGATCATAAGCCATTGATTAGCATACTTGGTAAGACAGCTAGGCTTAATTACTCTCGTGGAGTAAATTCCCAAATAACTCGGTTAGCAGAGTTCGATTTCACTGTGTTTCATATTGCTGGTAAGGAGAATGTGGTGGCCGATGCACTTAGCCGTCCGAATGAAGCTGATGTCGAGCTGATATTTCAAGGTCCATTAAAAAATCTAGATGAATCAATGAACGATTTCGTTAGTCAAATCGAAGAAGCGCAAGGATCGGATCCCTTAACATTAGTATTATCCAAAAGACCAGGATATGTTCGTAAGCTCATAAGTGGCAAGTGTTTGTTATGCGAAGCATCTAGAAGTCAACCACGACCATATGTGCCATTGGAGTTACGGGCCAAGATTATCCAAGTGTTGCATGACATAGGTCATCCATCCATTACAGCCACCATTCGATTGATCAATGACAGATACGTATGGCCGCACATGTCTAAAGACATACGGGTATGGGTAAGAGCCTGTGCCAAGTGTCAAACGTGTAAGGTGTGGAGACATACCAGAACCGAGATAAAGAACATTGGAATACCAAATGGACGGTTCAGACACGTACACATAGACATTGTTGAGATGCCTGAAGTAAACGGAAATAAATACTTGCTGACTATGGTAGATAGATTTAGTCGTCAATTTGAAGTGGCGATTTTAAAAGACATGATAGCGCAAGAAGTTTTGTTCGCGTTTCTACAGAATTGGATATCGCGTTATGGTGTTCCTTGAGAAGGTCACTAGTGATCGCGGTAGTCAATTTATGTCAGAGCTTTTCGTAAGATCCCTCAACATCATGGGAACCACTATAATACATACTAGCGCGTATAACCCACGAGCAAATGGGATGGTAGAAAGGCTACATCGTGAACTGAAAGCTACATTAAGTTGTACTAGTGGAACAAGCTGGATACACGATCTTCCTATAGTACTACTCGCCATGCGCAACAGATACAGGGCACAATTAGGAACTTCCATAGCAGAATTGTTTTATGGAGAACCATTAAGGTTGCCTGGAGATCTTCTAATAGAAACTCCAAGTAGTCTTGATTGGGCTTCTAGTTATGTAGATTGGTTTGTAGGAGCACTTAGAGACAAGATGTGTCGTTTGGCCCCAACCAAGACTAGAAAACCTAAAACTAAATGCTATGTGTCCTCCGATTTAAAATCGGCTTCGCATGTATATATAACTAATGAGAATAGGAAGAACTGCCTAACACAATTTTACAAAGGACCATACAAGGTCAAGAGGATGACTGACAAGAATGTCATCATAGAAATAAATGGCATTGAGGATTGTGTTACGTTGGATCGCTGTATTCCTTAGTTTATCTGGATTGACGATGTGACCGAATTAAAAGATGCGTCTAATGACAGTTCCATGGGCGTATCTGAGGTGTGCAATCCCATCATGCAGGCACAAAATGAAATGCAGTACTCTGAAGAACCGTTGTCTAACATAGCAAAATCTTATTCTACTGAATCACAGCATGAAAACTATTTGTCGATACCAGATGATTTTGAAGAACCAGCGAATGTTGTACCGGGCGAGATGACGACGTCAGGGGCGCCAGTATGCACAACTCGTTCTGGAAGAATACATCGTCAGCCGAAGAACTATGATTACATCTATTATTAGCCGTTTTTTGAGAAGGTGGTATATGTGGAGGATGTTAAATCCTCCGCCTTATATAAAATGACCTTGAATGATAAATATAAACCACCATAGCTGATTTTAACAACTTTATTTAAAAAGTATTTTTTCTTTTTATTTTCCAGAACATTCTGTGTTTAAATACTTGATTTTTAAAATTGTGCGCTATTTTTAGTTTTTGAGTATCTCGCTTCCTGTCTGGTTTTGAAATTTTGGTCTGCTGCATTTTAACATTTCTTTCCATAATAAACGATTACAACATTATACAATATACACTTTCATCACTTGCCTTGTGTTCTGATATAACATAACACTGAGGAGGAGCCTTGGAACAGGTATAATTGTTTTATTTGGGGTCACGTACACACCAAAACAGATTATTGCTGTAACTATAGCTTTCCAACTCTCACCTTCCAACTGCCATAAGTAAGTGTCAATTTAATTATTATAACATTTGATCATGGATACCGATATTAAATATGAGGACACATGCAAGTTAGTGCAGGACATAGCGGACTTGAATTTAAATGACACAAGCAATAATATAAGCATATCAGACTCTACTGTGAATTTTAGGACTTCCAGCGATCTGGCATCTATGGGGCTTACAGACACAAATAGGTTAGGGGCCTCAACACGCTTCATTTTGATTGCGAAATTTATTCCAGCTGGATTGACATACTGGAATTGGTCTGTACTATAGAAAATAGATTATGAAGATGAGTCGACTATAGGATTATCGAGCAATTTGTAGTTCAACATGTGTTGAGCACTAAATAGGCCTTGGGCATTCGAACTTCTTCCCCAAACGATAGCATCTTATGTTCTCAGAAGCAGCTTTCTCATCTAAATTAAACAATATAAGCTGATCTTGCTTAGAAATCTGCAAAGATACTTCGCATGAAAAAAAATTAGAAATGTCTTCCAGGGATCTTTAAGTTGCCTTCGGTGTAATTTCGTTCCTTGTTTGTTCAGCAAATTCCGCATACCGTTGCACATTGATCTTTACTTTTTCAGTCTTTTGATTTATCGAAGAATATTATCCACCCAAATGAGCACTAAGAATAATATTTAGTTTTCAAGATTGTTCCAATTTTAGTTAGTGATAATAGTGATAATATTAACAATTTTAAAAATTTACGATATAGCACAATCTGTTTTTCTATACAGAACATATTTCACGTGTTGAAATAAATCAATAAAATGCAGCATAATTTTCCAATGATATTTTTTATCAAAATATTTATCATTAAAATATTTAAATCTTCGCGAATGCTTAATAAGCCGTGTAAATAATAAACTTTTTTTTAAATTTAGTTTGATTTTCATTATGGTAAAAAAATAAATAGCCGGCAGCCACAAAGGCACAAATGAACATATTACAAGTAAAATTGGTGAAATTAAATTTCCAGGCTATAAGCCAGATTCAAAGAAAGTGTAAAAGAGTTAAAGTCTATAGTTCAACCAAAGCCATTAAATAAAGGCAGCACGCCAAGGATATAACAACCAGTCACATACAGACAACCGAAAACTGAAACTGTGCTCAATTCAAAGTATACATACCTTCAAGTATTTAAACAAAGAACGTTCTAGAATAATAAGCGAATAATTTCTTTTTAAATAAAATTCGTTTCAATCAGCCAAGGTGGTTTAAAGTTATCAATTATTGTTACTTTTATTTTGTCGGAGGAAATATCTTCTTCAACATACACCACCTTCTCAAAAAAAGACGGCTAATAGTAGACGTAAACATCATTCTTTGGCTGACGTTGTACTCTTCCAGAACGAGTTGTGCATAATGGCGCCCCTTAAGTCGGCATCTCGCCCTGTACAGTTTTCACTGGTTCTTCTACTTCGCCTGGTATTGACAGAACGCTTTCATCATGTAACTCGATAGAATAAGATTTCGATATATTTGACAACGCGTCTTCTGACTTTTGATGCTTTTTGTTATGTGCCTGCGTGATTGGATTGCACACATCAGATTCGTCCATTGTACGATAGTCATTCAACTCATCTGATAATTCAGTCCTATCGTCTAACCAGGTAAACTGGGGAATTCAACGATCCAAAGTAGCACAATCCTTAATGTTCTTTACCTCTATGATGACATTTTTGTCAGTCATCCTCTTGACCTTATATGGTCCTTTGTAAAATGGTGTCAGGCAGTTCTTCCTATTTTCATTAGCTACATAAACATGCGAAGCCTATCTTGGATCAGAGAACACATAAAACTTGGTTTTTGCTTTTCTAGTCTTTGTCGGAGCCAAACGACACGTCTTATCTTTAAGTGCTCCTACAATCCAATATATATAACTAGAAGCCCAATTAAGACTACTTGGAGTTTCCATTAGAAGATCTCCAGGCAACCATAATGGATCTCCGTAAACCAATTCCGCTATTGAAGTTCCTAACTGTGCCCTAAATCTGTTGCGCATGGCTAGTAGTACTATAGGGAGATCGTGTATCCAGCTTGTTCCACTAGTAAACATTAACGCAGCTTTCAGTTCACGATGCAGCCTTTCTACCATCCCATTTGCTCGTGGGCTGTATGCGCTAGTATGCAATACAGCTGTTCCCATGATATTGAGAATTCTTACGAAAAGCTCTGACATAAATTGACTACCACGATCACTAGTGACCTTTTCCGGAACATCATAACGCGATATCCAATTATGTACGAACGCGAACAAGACTTCTTACGCTGTCATATCTTTTAGAATCGCTACTTCGAATTGGCGACTAAATCCATTTACCATAGTTAGCAAATATTTCTGGCCATTGACCTCAGACATTTCGACAATGTCTATCTGTACGTGTCTGAACCGTCCAATTGGTATCCCAATATTTTGTATCTCGGTTCTGGTATGTCTCCACACTTTACATATTTGACACTTGGCACAGGCTCTTACCCATACCCTTATGTCTTTAGACATGTGCGGCCATACGTATCTGTCATTAACTAATCGAATGGTGGCCTTTATGGATGGATGTCCCATGTCGTGTAATAATTGGATAATTTTGGCCCGTAACTCCAACGGCACATATGGTCGTGGTTGACTTCTGGACGTTTCGCAGGGCAACCACTTGCCACTTATGAGCTTACGAACATATCCTGGCCTTTTGGACAAAACTAATGTAAAGGGATCCGATTCTTGCGCTTCCTCGATTTGACTAACTAAATCAGGCATCGAATTGTCTAAATTCTTCAACGGACCTTGAAATATCAGCTCGACATCAACTTCATTCGGTCTGCTAAGTGCATCGGCTACCACATTCTCCTTACCAGCAATATGAGACACAGTGAAATAGAAATCTGATAACCGGGTTATTTGTGAATTTACTCTACGAGAGTAATTAAGCCTCGCTGTTTTACCAAGTATACTGATCAACGGCTTGCGATCTGGAATTAACTTAAATTTATGACCGTCTAAGAAATGCTCAAAATGTAGCACTGCGGCATACACTGCTAGAAGCTCTTTACCAAACGTATCATACCGTTTTTCTCGACCATTAAGCTTTCGGCTATAAAACCCAATCGATCTAATTATGTCCTAGTCTCTTTGCTGTAGCACTGCCACTATTGCAACATCTGAGGCATATGTGATTAGCTCGAATTGTTTCTCCCATTCGCAACTGGCGCACGGTTCGGGACTCCGTTACTTCCTTAATAGCTTGGATTTTATCTTCTAAAGGATCGATTCCGTCTTTGGAAAGTATTTGTCTAAGATATTTAACTGAAGAGCATTCCATGTTATTCTTATTAGGTTTGATCACTAATCCATATTGTCCCAGCCTGGTCAAACCGTTTCCAAATGCTTACGATGTTCCTCGCGTGAACGACTGAAAATTATAATGTCGTCTATGTACACCCTCGCAAATGGACAATTCTGAAGGATTTCTTCAGCCAAACTCTGGAATGTCTGACTGGCATTTTTCAAACCAAAAGGCATTCGAAGAAATTCTGACTGCGGTGAGTGGTATCGAACTTTCTTCCATTGGTATCTGATAATACGCTTTCTGGAGATCTAAAGTTGAATAAACCTCATATCCCATTATATCTCGGAGTAAAGTACTCTGGTTAGGGAGAGGATAAGAATCACCCTTCGTCACTGAGTTTAATAGACGATAATTTCCACAAACCCTCCATTGACCCTGTTCAGGTTTGGGAACTACCACTATTGGGGAAGCAAAATTGGAATTTGACCTTCTACAAATCCCCTCTTTGCGCAATTGGTGAAATTCGGACAAAGCAACCTGTTGCTTGTGTTGTGCCAATGGTTGAGCCTTTGGTGAACAAAGCAACAGAGCCACCATTTCTATTTGGTGTTCTACTCCTGTCTTCAATCCTGTCCTTTTGGCACTGAAAGGCTGAAACACTGCAAGATGTTTCTCGATGATATCGGAAAAGTCATGTGCGACCATTAATCGGGGTAAAAGAACTGTTATAACTGCCGAAGGGTTAGACTCAGTAGGTGTTAACACTCCTATGCCTTCTGTGACAGTCCTAGTTTTGGGATCTAATGCCAGTTTGAAATGTGTCAAGAAATCCATCCCAATGATATGGTCCTTGACATCGGCTACAAGATAATTCCATGTAAAAGAAGATTTCTGGCCTAATGTCACCAAAATATTTTCCATCCCCTAAACTCCTATCGGACTACCATTTGCGGCCCATCGTTGATAATCAAACGTGAGGCAATCTGCTTCCACCACGTCTGACCTAACTATGCCTACTTCAGCACCCGTAGTGATAACAAATTCCAGTCCAGTTAAATCATCTTTAATATTGAATTTTTGCTGGATAATCCGGCAATGTTTTCCAGATCTCCGCTTAGGAAGAATCTGGCCCTCTTGCCTTCTGTTTCGGTGCTATTTGATCTAGTCGCATCTTTTACTTTTACCTTAAGTATGCCTTTTAGAGGCATATCTGGGAGCCTTTGCAATGGAAACACCCCCTACGGCTCCTACTAGCGGAGGTTTTAGACTTTTCTCGGTGATGGATTCTTCTCTAATGGTTTAGTATTTCCATTCCATCTGGGTCCACCTAACCGCGGGTATATGCAATTCTCACCTTGGCACTTTGCACTTCGTCCGTATTCGCAATGTGCCTTACACCATCCGCGTGGCCCATCGAAGCGTTGATGCGAGTGACTCCCTCGATGTCTAGTATTTCTGTCCTGACTCTGAAGTTGCGAAATGCCTCGACGTATACTAGCAACTTCTCTACATAAGTAACGCAAGGTTTCTTGTATCGTCAGGTTGGTTTCGGTATCTGCCCTAACTGGCTGCACCATGACAGAATCTGCCGTTACAGCATGCACTCGTGGTTCCTGATGTTCATACACTCAGTCTAGCCCTCTGAGTTTAATTGGCCAATCAATACTCATTGTATCAAATACTTCTAGTGTGGTTCTAAGCCTGGATGGTAGCTCAGCTGTAAAAATAGAATTTACCACATCTTTGGATATATTTAACCTGGTAGCCTCCGTACAAAGGCGTTCATAAAACTCTGATGGTAGTTGACGCCCCATCTTTTCTAAGCGTAATAATTCGCACATTTGTGCCGATCTTCCAGGCTGATATCTCTGTTGAATTTCGGCCATTAATAACTCAAATGCATTATACGGTTTTTCTTCCACAGGTCTGTCGCTAAAAACGTCCAAGACGTTTCTGAAATTCTCAGGCAATGCCATCCATGCTGCAACAAATTTCTCCATAGGGTTTACGATATTATAAGCGATAAATATCATTTGAGCATCCCCGACCTAACTTGAGTGTTTTTCAGATTTATATTGCGGTAGACTGAATATTCTTGGACTGGCGCGGTCGCCAAATTTTGTACAGGCTCCAAACCTATTGTTATCTTCGAACCCCATAGATGCCAGATTGTGATCAGTCTTTAATTGTATAATAGAATCTGACGAGCTTGTACTCTCATTCACATCTATTAAATTCATACCTGCCATATCTTGAGCTATTTTGCTAGTGTTCTTAAACTTAACATTAGCTTCCATGTCGATCGTACTTAATTAGTAATTTGATATTTTATGTTAGGCAATCGGAATGTGAAACCTTTTACGTTGCAAAGCCCCCGAACAAATAACCTGGAAAGAAATAAACGTGAAAAACAAAATTATTAAATTATCTGTTCCAGAACGTCCCCAATATATACGATGAAAAATAAGACAATGTGTTAGCAGGAATATATTGTGGAAATCGAGTAAACCTAAAATGGAGGAAATTAAATATATGCAGCACGCCAATGGTATAACAACCAGTCGCCTTCGGACAACATAAAATTGAAACTGCGCACAATTCAATGTATATATACTGTCAAGTATTTAAACAAAGAACGTTCAGGAAAAATAAACGGATAATTTCTTTTTAGATAAAATTCGTTTCAATCAGCCAAGGTTGTTTAAATTTATCAATTGTTGTCACTTTAATTTTGTCGGAGGAAATATCTTCCTCCACAATATTGCTTAACTTCTATCGGTTAAAGTTTGCTCAGTTGAAAAATTTGCATACAGATTGTTACGAATAACAACTTTGACTTGATATATCTTTGGTATGACATTATTCGAAATTTTCTTTTGAAAATTACAGAATATAGTGTTAAGTCAGCAGTTCAGCCAATTTTTTGTCTATTTACAATTTACTTTGCTGATTATTTCATTAAACAAAGATTTTTTGGGAATAATATAATACTAAACATTAGTGACTGGTACAAAATTATAATAAATCTTTGTTTAAATATTAACTCAGAATATCACAAGCGTTTAATATTGTCCGTAGAATTGAATTTAACTATTTAAGTCGTCCTGATTCACTTGCTGATAAATCATTGAAATCAGAATTCTCATGCATATAAATACAAAATCATTAATATCTCATTTTTACTGCCATATAATCATCCAAAAAACAAGAAAAAAAGGAAGTCATTTTTAAAAATCAGTAATAATAATGAAAAAATAATGGTTTAGGCACACAATTTTTTAAGGGATAGTGTTTTATGAGGGGCAAGATCTCATTAATTTGAATACATTTACCTAGAGGAGACAGAAGTTAAATAAACTGAACCTCTATAAAACACTACTATAGCCAAATCAGCTTTAATGCAAGGCAATATCGGCAATATAGCTCCCTTGCATTTTTCATTGTATCACGTTATAAACGCTATCAAATCTCGCAGCTTACTCTGTCCAATAAAGAATAGAAAGCTAAGTAGATTATTCTAACATAACCCTCAACAAGACTGCTACTCAGTTCGACTTGATGCCAAATCTTACATTGTATACAACCAATAAATATGATGCGCATCTGAACCCCATCAAGATATACAAATTTGTCTCACACTACTTGATTTCAATATTTAGAAAAGCAAAGAGGAAGGAATAAGGAAATATCAGATATAAAGGTGTCTGCAGTAGCCTGATTATGCGTATCTGCCCTTACGGTACAGTAGATAAGGCGATTATGTTGTATGGATTCAAAATATTTCTTAATACTCATTGCTATACGTGGGCTGTAAAAGAACACTAGATCGCCCATTCCTAGTAGGGATGGTCTGTATTCAGATTTTTTCTTCTTTTAAATAGATTTTCAACCAAGACTGATGAGTATTGTCTGCCAAATTACCAGTTGCCAAAGATTATTTTAAAAGCCGAAATCTTCCTTTTACTTCTAGCAAGCTTGCTCTCATTCCATCACTACCCATTTAACACTAAGTGTTACAGCATAGATAAACCAAACTCGAAGCTTTGCATAAAATGTGATTAATAATAATAATAATAATAATAATAATAATAATAATAATAATAATAATAATACATTTATTTGGCAACAAAGGCCAACAGGCCTAATAAGATATGTGGAGTGAATGAAATTGTGACTAGCAAAGTATTTAACCACAGGGGAGGGAGGAATTGAGGAAGAAAATTGCTTTCTTCAACTTCATGATAGTTTAATCTGGTGAAAAAGAGAGATTCCATTTGACTAGACAGGATAAATTGTAGTTCAAACCATGAAGGGTCCGAGCATCAATGCGGAGTAGGCTGGTGTCGGACAGACGAATTTGAGTGTGAGTTCGATAGTGATGGCAGACCCATGTCACCCAAAAATGTTCAAGCTACAATTCTTTGGCGGACATGCTAGTGCTCGTTGATATTTTTCTACGGGTCATCTTTGGCTACGGGTCATAAAAGAACCCAGAGAACTTGGTACGAACATCCTCTAAGAGGAAAATTGAATTAATAGTTGACTCTGCTGTAAAATATGGACGATAAACAAAAGAACTATACTACAGAACGATATACAACTCCAAATATATTTTAATTATGTTAGGCCAATCTTGGGATACGCAGCTTGAGCTCTAAATCCAATTGTAAAAGAGTTTACTAATGTGTTAAATTCTGTACAAAGTAGAGTTGCGAAATATAATTGTCCTATGTTTTCTGACACATATGAATCTAAATTTTTGATGCTGTACTTACAATTATTGTTGTTTGAATTAGTATGCTATCATACATATGTACTTCGCTTCAAACTGTGCTTTTAGAGACAGGTCTCCTAATATCACGTAAATTACATCGTGCAAAAATTGTGAAAATAAAGGATTGTTAAATTACAATTAAAAAAATATATTACATATAATAGCAAGCGAGCATTTTAATTAAGGTCTGTGCATATTATTTTATATCGGATATTTGTCAATTGGATTCATGGTGTAGGATCTAGGTCTGAACATTTGGCGATCTCTCCTATTTCGTGTGAATTATTGCAGAAAAGATTTTTTATTTGCAAAATGTTATATAATTTACAAATCAATTGCCAAATGGGCTTAAAGAAATGCCTCCTGTGGCAATAGCCACCTTTAAGACAAATAATGAGCAAAAGGTCTTATCTAGGGCAGACATTATTTCAACAGAAATTCCTCGCAGAAGCGCCCGGATAAGAAGTAAGCAGGCAGCACAATGAGAAAGCAGACGTTGAGCTGATGTGCACATATATTAATTAATGTGTAAATTTGTTTTATTAAATAGATTATTGTTGTGCGTGCAAAATTCTATATATAATTGAGTAAAAATAAAGCATTTATGGCACAATTAAATATGTCTTCTGATGGGGTCGAAACGTTGATTCAGGCACTGGCGTCTCAAATGAAGAATTTAACGGACGAGTTAGGCATAATTAAGGCTCGTCTAGACGACACGTTAATAATAAATACAAACGACATCCAAGTTCGTGGAACATCAAACATAGGTGGACACAACAATGGCGACCGCGGCGAAGAGGAATCAGGAATTAATATGCCAGCGTTTTCAGCCGAATCGACGAGTTATGTCAGACCGTCATCAGAGTTTAAGCCGATGTTGGCACCACTAGATGTGGAAAGGCTACAGTTGTGGTTCGAAAAATTTGAAGCATCAGTGCGAGCCCAAGAATTTACATTGGAAGCACCTATTGTGCGTGTAGCTGTACAGGAATTAGTGGACCGGACAGTAGCTGTCCAATTGGAATTGCCAGTTGACCTCACATATGAAGAATACAAAAGACGCGTGTTGGATCATTTCCGGGCCAGGCCTCAAGAAGTGTTCTCAGAATTATACAGCCTGACACCATTAAAGGGTGAGATGCCCATGGATACCATGGCACGTATCAAGCGGTGGTTCTCGAAGCTTACCGAGTCTTTACCAGGCTTGCAACCACATGAGGCCATCATGTTCATGCTGCTGGATCCTACTAGATACGGAGAAATATCCAGCAGCCCAGGAGGCCTTGAAGAGAGACTTCAGGCTCTTCAAAGCTAGGCCATAATGACAAATAAGATGGCAGCGGCATCTCCACGCATGGGTACAGTTACAACATCTGAGAAGAGCAACATACCGTATTGGAATTCTTCGCGTCATAATAAGCAGTTCCGCGACAGAAGGCAACAGCCAGTGGCTTGGAAGCAAAGTCAGTATATAAGGACTCCGGCTCCGACGAATACGGCGTATAAGCGGCAACAAAACCCATGTACTGCCCCTCGAGAACGACCAGTGCAGTGGGGTAACAGGGTGAACAATCTCACAAATAATGGAGGCAGAGAACAAGGCACAAAAATTAATCCTTTGGTGGCTCCGACGGGTAGATCGAAGGAAGACCAGCAGAACAAACCAAAAAGTGGTCCGAACCAGATGGCTTGTGAAGAAAAGGAAGTGTGGGAAACACTGCCAAATGTAAGAATTTTCATTAAAGTTAAATTTTTAGAACTCTTCAACGGACAGCCAGTAATAATGCAATTGGATACTGGAGCGGATGTGTCGGTACTACCATTGACTTGGCCATTGAACAATATAAAACCTACGAAAGCAAGTTTATGTCAGGCATCGGGCGCATCGATGGTGGCTGTGGGCGAGTGGGACACAAAGTTGTTAATAAATGAAAAGGTCTATCATATGTCTTTTGTTGTTTCGAATACGCAGACGCCCTTATTGGGACTTGATTTCATTAGAAAATGGGTTAAGACGATAGACTGTCAAAATAAACGGGTATACCTATCGCGGCCGGAAGGAATAAGATCAATAAAGTCTATAGGTAACCATAAGATTCAAGAGGAGACCAGTTGTCTGCCTGAGTGGTGGAAGAATCTTCAAAACCAATATAACAGTATATTCCAACTGCCTGATTGTAGCGAGCGTCCAGGGCCGACGGTCGACCAGTTTAAGTTATGGTTAGAACTAAATGATGGTTACGAACCACCAAAAGTATATGGTGCCCCTCCCAAGAAATTAGAAGCAGCGACTCGAGCAACCCAAGAAATGATAGAAGCCGGCGTTCTTGAACCGTCAACATCTGTTTTTCGTGCTCCAATGGTTTATGTTACGAAAAAGGATGGTTCGCTCCGACCAGCGGCTGATTTTAGGCAATTGAACTCAGTAACTAAACCGGACCCGTATCCCATGCCGGCTCTGCGTGATCTGTTCTTACAGCTGGCGGGAGGCAAATGGTTTGCCGTGCTTGATCTTAAACAGGGATTTTGGCAAATAGGCGTGCGGCCCGAAGACCGATGGAAGTTAGCGGTACAAGTACCCCAAGGTCATTTCCAATTCACCCGGGTACCATTTGGCCTTAAAAACGCTCCGAAAGTGTTCCAAAGAATGATGGACTCGTTCGTGTCTGACTTAACGTGTACAACAGCTTACGTAGACGATGTTATTATATGGGCCACTACTGAACACGAATTACGTGTGAGGCTGCAGAAGATGTTGGCCAAAGCTGTAGAATGGCGATTACATTTTAATCCAGAAAAGGTACAGATAGGTCAAGAAGTGCGGTTCTTGGGGCACTTAGTCTCAGCGGACGGATGCATGCCGTTAGATTCGAATGTACAACCTATCAGGGATTATCCGGTGCCTACTACTAGAAAACAATTGCGCCGGTTTATTGGTATGGTGAATTTCTATAGACCATACCTCGCAGGGATGGCGGTTACGCAACAGCCCTTATCTCAGTTAACTAGTGCCAAGATACCATTTCGTTGGACGGAGGAGGCTCAACAAGCGTTTGTACTATGCAAGCAGAAATTAATAGAGGCAACTATTTTGACTTTCCCGGTAGGTAATATGTCAATTGTTACAGACGCGTCAGATATTGGTATAGGAGCGGTGTTACAAGCTGACGGACGTCCTGCGCAATATATAAGTCGCACACTCACTAAGGCGGAACAGAACTATACAGTCACAGAAAAAGAATTACTTGCCGTACAATGGGCGCTACGGAAGTTTAGATATTTTGTCATAGGGGGACACGTGGACGTCTTTACCGACCACAAAGCGCTAGTGCATTGGAGATCACTAGGTATTGAGAAGAAACGAGTACATCGAGCCATTGAAGAACTAGAAGAGTACGATATATCAATTCATCATAGAGCAGGAATCGAGAATGCGGCGGCCGATGCGCTCAGCAGAATTTCCGCTGTTCGGGTTTCGCCGCTTATAAAGGTCTCTGAAGAACAGGGAAGAGATGCTACATGTCAGGAAATAGTCAATCAGTTAAAAAACGGCACAGTGGTGTTGGCACCATATAAAACGTTGAGTCTACAGAACGGCCTGTTGGTGCGGAAAGAAGGACAAACAGTGCAATGGTTTGTGCCAGAATCTATAAGAACAGAATTAATGGCCTTTTGGCATGAAACATTGGGACATCCCGGCGCTGGGCGGCTCATTGAGACATTGCAGTCACGATTGTATTGGCCTGGTATGTCCAAAGAAATTCGTAGCTATTGTCAACAGTGCACTACATGCCAACGTTGTAAACCACAAAAACGAGAAAAGGTCACTCCGATTGCTTTCAATGCTACTGCACGGAACGAGTTTCTGCATATCGACCTGGTAGGTCCACTGCCAGTAGCTCGCGGTGGCGTGTCCTATGTGTTTTCCATGGTCGATAAGTTTACCCGATGGGTCGAGTTTGTACCACTGAAGAAGATCACAACAGAAAAGATTATAACGTGCTTAGAAGAGCGATGGCTCAGTCGATTCGGTACCCCACAAGTTATTGTCACCGATCAAGGCGCACAGTTTGAGTCGAAAGAATTTAATCAGTGGTGCAAAGACCTTGACATAAAGCATTCCCGCACAACCACTTATCACCCGCAAACCAATGCAACAGCTGAGCGCGCACATAGGACGATGAAAGAGGTACTGCGATGTTGGTGCCACGAGAGCCCGGGAACGTGGAGAGACAAATTACATTTGGTTGAGCGGGCCATGCGCTTTACAGTCTCAACAGCGACAGGTTTCGCTCCAACGACCATGGTCTATGGAGGACACATAAGACTGCCAGGTGAACCTGTAATCCAAGGGTCCCATGAGCGCTGCACCATAGCGGATATTCAGGAACGACTAAAACAGTTAACTGAATATGTAGGCGCCACACAGCGACAAAGCTATGCAAGGCAACCGACACGCACTCGCCTAAAGGTCGGCGATTATGTCATGGTAGCGAGGGTCGAGCCCATGGCACTGCAGGCTGTCAATGATGGGCCGTATCGCGTGGAGAGGGTGGACGCCGAGCACAATACTGTTTTTGTTAGCCTGCCCGATGGACCACGAGCTGTGGCACTGGATCGTTTAAGCAGAGTGCGAAAGCCGATTCCTGAGGGGGGGGAAGATGTGGCAATAGCCACCTTTAAGACAAATAATGAGCAAAAGGTCTTATCTAGGGCAGACATTATTTCAACAGAAATTCCTCGCAGAAGCGCCCGGATAAGAAGTAAGCAGGCAGCACAATGAGAAAGCAGACGTTGAGCTGATGTGCACATATATTAATTAATGTGTAAATTTGTTTTATTAAATAGATTATTGTTGTGCGTGCAAAATTCTATATATAATTGAGTAAAAATAAAGCATTTATGGCACAATTAAATATGTCTTCTGATGGGGTCGAAACGTTGATTCAGGCACTGGCGTCTCAAATGAAGAATTTAACGGACGAGTTAGGCATAATTAAGGCTCGTCTAGACGACACGTTAATAATAAATACAAACGACATCCAAGTCTTGAAGAGAATATAGATATATTAGAAAGCGGAAAGGGAGGTTGGTTTGAAGTTGGGATGTGGAGTTGGATTAGTAGGTGGGATCCACGCCAAGGCCAAGAGAGTTGTGACGCAGACGTTTTAATGGATTCTCGAGTACGGGAACGCATGGCAAGTAGAACTAAAGGTAGTGCATCGACCCAGTTGCCATTAATGGACGAGGATGCTAAAGCTGCTTTGAGTTCCCTATGCATTCTCTCTACCATGCCATTAGCTTGGGATGGTAGGCAGTCGTCTGGCGTAAGATGCATCCCATGTGCCGCAAGGTGGTTTTGAAACGATCAGATGATAGCAAATGCCTCTGTCCGTTATGACCTCATTGGGAAAACCATAATTGGATATCCATGCAGAGATAAAACCGTTAGTTACTCTGTCTGCAGAAATGGTGCCAAGAGGTAATGCCGCAGGCCACCGTGTAAATCTATCGATCATAGTTAGAAGGTAGCTGAAACCTTGAACCTTTTGCAGATGAACTATATCGATGTGGACGATGGCTAGGCGAGAAGTAGACCGAAAATGTTGCAACTTAGAACGAGTGTGTCGTGTGATCTTGTTTTTCTGACAAATTGTACACTCTGAGACCCATCGTTTAACATTCTGCCTAAGTCTGTGACCCCAGAAACGATCTGTAAGACGTCTGACAGTCGTTTGGCTTTCTGAGTGAGAAACTGAGTGAATTGAGTCGAAAACTTCCCTCTGAAAGCTGGTCGGCATAACTGGCTTGTTGGGCTGCGTACCCGTGAAGTAAACAATTGCGCCTCCCACAGACGGGTATACATGAAGTTGGTTGGGTGACGGGCTATTGATCTTGAATGTGAATGTCACCGCGTTGTTCAGTTCGCAGGAGAGTTGGCGGTAGTGCAGGTTCAATTGAGTGCCAATGGAGTTGACAGGAATGGTGACGGCGAAGGTGGTTGTAGAGAGACGTCTGGCCTGGACAGGGCATCTGCAATGAAGTTCTGTTTGCCCCTGACGTGAAAGACGTCAAATTGCCATTCGCTTAGACGAGAAAGCTGTCTTTCCACTCTGGCAGGGTACTAGGCGATAGATGAAGTTGCGTTTCGAAGTGCGCTAACTAGTGGTGCATGATCTGTGAAAACAACAAATCTGCTACTGCCAATGATGCTGATAAAATGGCGCACTGCGTCGTGGATGGCGAGAAGTTCTCGGCCGAAAGTGTCGTACCTCGTTTCTACTGGTTGGAGAGTACGCGAGTAGAAACTGATAGGCTTCCGAACTCCGTCGATCTCTTGTTCCAAAGTGGCTCCAATAGCGAATTCAGAAGCATCTGTCGTGAGTAGAAATGGCTTTTCGAAATCTGAATGCGTTAGCATTGTGGCATTTGCTAACGAGTTGATGGCAAGTCGAAGTAATTCCTCGTCTTCGGATGACCAAGCAATGATGGAATTCTTGCTAAGTCCTTTTCGGTTCCGCAGGTGCCTGCACAAAGGATAAAGTTGTTTTGAAAGGCCTGGAAGGAACTTGCGATAATAGTTTAGTACTCCCAGGATTTTCTGCAAATCGCTCAAAGTCCTTGGTGACTTGATATTCTTGATTGAATTCGTCTTTGACGGCAACGGTTGAATACCTTGGGCCGTGATACGATGCCCTAAGAAGTCGACGGATGAAGTTGCAATCTGCGTCTTGTCACAGTTGATCTTGAGTCCGTGGTTGGATAAGCGTGAGAGGACATTTCGTAGATGTTTCGCATGAGATTCTAGATCTGGACTGAATACCATAATGTCATCTAGATATGACATACAATAAGCAGAGTCGTCGCGAAGTATGTTGTCTATGAATCTTTGAAATGTCTGAGTAGCACACTTAAGTCCAAAAGGATGTAAAGATATTCAAAAAGGCCAAATGGAGTGATGACTGCAGTTTTCTCGATATCCTCTGGTGCTACCGGTATGTGATGGTACGCTTGTCTGAGGTCAATCACTGAGAAGAAATTGCTGCCGTTGAGTTTTTCAAGTAAAGTGTTGATATTTGGAATAGGATATGCATCAGATTTTGTCACTGAATTTAGCTTACGGTAGTCTCCACAGGCTCTGTACGATCCGTTTGATTTTGAGACTAAGTGCAGTGGTGACGCCCATGAACTTTTCGATGGTCTGATGATTCCCTCTTCCAAAAGCCTTGAGAATTCTTCTTGGGCAGCTTTCAGCTTAGCAGGAGCCAGTGGTCGCTTCTTGAGTGCAATAGGTTGTCCTTCTGTGACGATATGATGCATCGTGTTGGAGACTCGTAGCTCTGACTTGTTAAGATCGAAAAGCGATTTGTATTTTCGAAGAGCTGCTGATATCTCTGCTGAATGATGCACTGGGGTTGGCTGAATGACCTGTAACTCCAAACGCTCGGAGGCAAGTGTCCAAAAATGTTGTTCAAGTCCGGTGGAGGGGTCGATGATCTTTTGATTGGCAAGATCAACAATGAGCCGAAATTTTAGAAGGAAATCAAGGCCTATTATATTATGTGAGACCTTGGCAATGATGAAGTTGTGGGAAAATTCACGTCGTAGACCTATGTTGAGTGTGCGGTATTGGCAGCCATAAGTTGGTATGGGCTCGCCTGTAGCTGTTGCGAGAAGAACGCCTAGCGACATCTCGGCCATTGAATCACCTTTGAGAACTGAGACTGCCGCACCTGTGTCTACGATGAACTCTTCGCCAGTTTTGAAATCAAGAAGGTGCAGAAGTTCGTTTGGCTGTTTGGCCGGGTCATGCAAACAAGTAGGCTGGTGATTGCGACCGGCATTGTCTGTTTGGTTCTCTATGTGAAAAATTCGGCGTGGACGAAAAGAGTCGACAGGGATGTCGGATTGTAGTTGGCTTCTTCCCTGTAGCGCCGTTGATGCCGTTGATGTGCAGAAAGTACGGTCTTCTACTTCCTGCGCCAGACGTTTCCCGATACTGATGCACCCTTGTGCCTGCGGTCTGTTGTCCTCTCCGTCAGCTGTGGAAATTGACACTCATTCGGAAATTCTTCGGAACGACAAAGACAAACTTGGCAAGCATAAAAAAACTTCTGGTGGTTATAACACCAGTTCTTTGGAGCATATTTATTAAAGGATTGCGGAGATCTCGATCGCCGCCTACCATTATAATTTGACTTGGAAACGAATTTTGGTCGAGCATTCACTTGATTTATCTCGGATTTGGTAATGGCCAATCCTTCTAGAACTTTGGCCATGTTCGCCACTGTTCTCTCTAAAGAGGAGATTCTATCATCTTGCGGGGGTGAAGAAAAGGATGATGGATTCACTTTGGGTTCCAAAACCCTATATTCTAACTCACATCTCTCAGATAAGTCATCTATAGAGAGAGTGTTGGGGAGCTGTCTGGCAAAGAGTTTTAATGTTTGGGGAAGATTGTTAATAAAAACAACCTTAGCCTCATGGTCAGAAATGTTGGTTTTATACCAACGTTTCCGTAATTCCCTCAGTATTTCTATGGGGCCAAGATTTGGCATATCTAACTGCGCATATTTGTTTATTATCTGCTCAGTTTCCGTGGGTCCAAGCAAGGATTCTACCTCGTTTTGTAGGCCCAAAATGGGATTAGGTAGCTTCCTAATGGCCTCAAGCTTAGGATAAATCCGTCGCTGCAATTCAGAAGGTAGTTTAGCAAAAACCTTCGACAGTTTTTGATGACTGTCATAATCAGGAAACGGGGAGAAAGCGGAGTCTACGCGCATAAAGAATAGCTCACTATCTCCATCCCAAACAGGAACATCAATATCTAAAATTGGACCTGACATTTTAACAATCTTACGGGATCTTAAAAGCATAAATTTATAAGCAATATGAAAATGTATAAATATACTTTAACGAAACGTTTACCCACAAACAGCTTCCGCAGTTGAGTGAGCGCAGAACAAAAAAGTCACTGTTTCCAAAAATCCGCAATTGAGTTTGTCGAGTACGTACGGTGCCGTTTCGTACGTAGGAAATGTAAACAAAGGCCCCGTTGGCCATTGATGTCAATGTATTATAATTATCCCCACAAATCCACGAATATATACCCAACATATTTCCCAGAAAACCACGATCAGGGTAAAGAACACACAAATGTCAATCTATTTATCCCAAATAGATAAAAAAGGAAGTCAATTTTATTTATACCAAAAAAATCAGAACAATAATCAATATCCTGGCGCGGTCGCCAATTTTGTAAACGCCCCGGCTTCAAGTAAATGCCGTACGACGTTACAAACTCGGTTAAGGTGCTCTGAATAGAGATTAGTTACTGATATGGGGGGCCCTTATGAGGGCCTGGTAATGCGTTCTCTTGAAGTCTTCAGAGTTCTAAGATGTCCTAGAGCCTTGGGTGGACTCTGGTTGAGTTGTCGCTCCCGTGGTTGAGCTGTAATTGCGTTGTGGATAGCGTCCTGCAGGTCCTGCACTCAATTGGCTCGTCTCTCCGGTATCCCGCAACAAGATGAGTCACGGATGTAGTTAGTTGTTGGTGAAACTATCAAATCAACAGCGTAGGTATTGACAGCCGACAGAACGCACACGCGTGAAGCAGGTAGAATGCAAATGCCACAACTGACTTGCATGGTAAATTACCGTGCTTAAATAGCATGCAATATGTGTACTTGCACACTATTGGTTAAACGTGGTTAAACGTGGTTAAACGGCAATTTTGCTTTTTTCTCATTGGTGCAACGTAAATAAATTTGAATTTAATTTACGCAATATGTCGGCGATTGATTTGTGTCGTTACAAAACCAAATGTAAACGCCCCGGCTTCAAGTAAATGCCGTACGACGTTACAAACTCGGTTAAGGTGCTCTGAATAGAGATTTTTTACTGATAGGGGCTCTTAAGAGGGCCTGGTAATGCGTTCTCCTGAAGTGTTCAGAATGTGAAGATGTCCTAGAGCCTTGGGTGGACATTGGTTGTTGTCGCTTCCGTGGTTGAGCTGTAATCACGATGTGGATAACGTCGTGCGAAGTTCTGAAATTAATTGGCTCATCTCTCTGGTTATGCCGCAACAAGTTGAGTCACGGATGTAGTTAATTGTTGGTAAAACTATCAAATCACCAGCGTAGGTATTGGCAGCCGACAGAACACACACGCGTGACGTAAGGTAGAATGCAATTGCCACACTTGACTTGCATGGTAAATTGCCGTGCTTAAATAGCATGCCATGCCTACTTGCACACTATTGGTTAAACGGCAAGTTTCGCTTTTTTCTCATTGGTGCAACGTAAATAAAATTGAATTTAATTTACGCAATATGTCGGCCATTAATTTGTGTCGTTACACAAAGAATTTAAATTATATCGCGGAGATTGAAGCGGGGTGCTACCGTAAACGCCTCGGAATAATACAAATTCGTAATGTAAAGTAATTTCAATTTTAAGGCCTAAGGAAAGCCACCAAAACAAATATTAGAAAACCATATTAATAAGTAAACGATTTAATATCTAAATCGAAAAGGGTAACAAGTGGAGTTGCACAGGGATCAAGTTTGGGGCCAATTTTATTTAAAATTGTATTTGCACATTTGGAAACTAAGATCCCTAACGGTCGAGTTTGCAAATTTGCTGATGATTTGAAAATAATCTTTCCAATTGATCCAAATAATGTTGAATTCTCCAAAAATAATGTGACACTAGATTTGTATGATTTAAGTAGATATTTGTTAACACTAGGGCTGAAAATAAACAGTAAAAAGACGAGAGCTTTAAAAATAGGTAACAGAACAGATTTTAATTATGTTTATTTTCATGATGCTGAGATTAATGATGTTTTTGAGATTAAACTTATGCAAGAAATTAAGGATTTAGGCATAACTATTCATTGTACGGCTTCTGCTGAGAGACATATTGAAAGGATAGTAGGCAGTGCCAAGAACAGATGGGCATTATTAAATAGAAATATTATATCGCATGAAATAAAATTAAAAATGTTTATAATATGGATTAGACCGATACTAGAATATGCTGCCGCTACTTGGAATCCCTTAACAAAGGGTTTGTCTAATAAGATAGAAGCTGTACAAAGAAAAGTTGTGAAACAAATTAGTCCTATCTCCTGCACTATATACGCCACTAGATTACAGTTTGTATCACTGCATCCTTTATGGTTTCGGAGAATGTGCTATTGCATAAAGGTTTTCCATTTGAACCAGTGGTCTGGTGCCTATATGAATCCCATAAGAAAGAGTCATGAAATTGGAACTAGATCTGGTCATTTTGCAATATCTCCACCATTGGTGGGGAATGTTGCGAGCAAGCTATTCTCTTTTTCAAAAATTTACAAAATTTACAATCAATTGCCAAAGGGGCTTAGAGAAACGCCTCCAACTAAAATGTCTTTTAAATTTTTATCTACCGAACTAGAAAAAGTGTTTAATCCTGCTGATATTTTTAATTTTGATTATGATAATACTTTCTCATGGTTAAATAAAAGACAGGATTAATTTTTTTTCAGCAAAATAATTTCTCCTGAGATTCTATCTTCAAATTTTGTATTATTAAAACTGAAATGTTATGCATTATATCATCTTGTTAATCAACAATGCACACAATCAATTATTAGTCATGGTTCCCTTTTTTTACAAATGTTATACTCGAATTATAACTTAAATTTTTTTTGTAATTTTGATGAAGAATCTATCACTGTTTACAGCTGATCTTTTTGATGCTGATAAATTGTACAGTACAACTAATTGCACATATATATGTGATGTGATATCTTTTTATATTGTACATTTTCTAATTTTATTATTTGATGGAACATGTGTGGTTTGAATCCAAATAAAGATATTCTATTCTA
>JAQBSW010007199.1:0-42572 GCA_029291075.1 Eudiplozoon nipponicum
TGGTCTAAATTTGGGATTGCGATGCATTTGAAATAATATATAATTTAGTGAAGGAACATAAGTAATTTCAAACAATAGTAACCTGAATACAGAGGTGAAGTTTTCAAACGTATATGTCGTCTATAACCGTACGAACAATCGATAAAGTTTATTCTGTTGGTTCATCCTGCGTGTTGCCTAGATAACACGAAGAATATATTTTCAGGGTTTTGCAACACCAGTCATTGGTGAATTTTGCTAAATTTTAATCAATAAATGAGGCTTGTGAATTCGATAAGGACGTAAATTCAAAATTACTACATCTATTAATGTAAAGGGAAAATAATTTAACTTATTTAGGTTTTCTTGAAAGCCAGGCAAATAAACTTTTTTTTAATTTTTTATGAATACCCGCGCGATTAACGGCCATCTTGCTCCATGACTTTTTTATTAAAGTGAACGCAGCAATACGTTGTGAAGCTTACGAGATTCCTTTTCAGAATATTGTGGAAAAGTCTATACATTTAGCAAATTTATTACTTCGTGTCTCAGTGTGGTCAACGTGTGTGGTATGTGGCAGAGTGTCTCAGTGGTTTAAGCACCAGATTTCGAAGCAGACGTGCTCAGGTTCAAGCCCCGTCCGCGGCAAATTCTGGTCAGTACATGATGAACTCCCAATAAAGCCGAAACAGGTCTACTGGATGAATTGCCTTTTCTACACTATACAACTCGTTGTTCATACTGACATTTGTAAATAATTAATGAGTCAGGTGCTTATATCAAAATCGCAAACTTGATTATAGTAATTGTTATCACCGCCCGCGAAACCAATGTTCGTCTAATTATATTAATGGCCCACGTTAGACAGAATTTCTTGGTGCTCTGATGAAGGCCAAAAAAGTTAGATATGAATGGTTCTGTGCTTCGAGTAGTAGTATGACTACGCTATACGACTACTTGGAATAAGACTGATTTGTGTTAAATCATATCAGGACACATTTAATTTGATTTATTAGTTTTCACGCAAAGTAAATTCGTTTAAACTAGCAATGCTGTACAACCTAAGTTATCAATAACTATTGTAATGGAATCTTCCGTGGTAAACAAAAAAAGAGAGACTAACCGTATATTTTTGCATGACATATTTATTTAAATGTTAATCGGCAAATCTCAAATTAACATGCCAAATTTTTATGTGTATGAATCTTCATCGTCTTATGTTAAAAAGATTGTCTATATAATCACATCGGAGTTAAATATGAATTCAATGTGTTAAATATTCCACTAAATATATTTTATTGAAACTATTTAAGCAGTATATATACATATATATATATAAATAAATATATATATATATATATATATATATATATTTCCAATACGAGAAACACGGTCTAGCTCATAAATTGAATATAAAATCTTAACAACAATTTAGACTCAAATAATTCTCTTTTCCATTTAATTTATTAAAAAACAAGGTTTTTTTCAATTTATTATTTTTACCTTTCCAACAGAGACTGAATATCAGCAATGTATGTCTTGAAACAATTATTCCTGTAGTGAAAAGGTAAAAAAGACGGATATAATAAGCGTGCTTCTGGGTTATTTTGTTGTCAGTTTTCTTTTGCTTATTTTTGGCGGGTAAAAAATGACAATTGTCAAAATCTGAGAGTAAATGGTTGATAACATTATACGTTAAAAATCGGTCTACAAGTAACCTGGTCAGCGAAAATTTTAATTTCCTATATAAATTGATAAACTATAACGTCAATTCATGTAAGTCATAATAAAATTCTATTCAACATGTGCGCAATAAATATTTAATTAAAAATAAATGGTAAATATTTCATGCACGTTAATGGAATATTGAGGAGCAATTGGTTTAGTCGATGTCTGTATGCAAATTATGGCATCATCAAAACGGCAGTTGATAAATGAAAACAGTCCGAAGTGTACCTGACGATTTTCGCTGATACTTTGAATATCACTAATGTTGACACCGAAATTAATGAAATGAATTAACATTTTAATTGCATGCACCCTCATGCGCAGTTTACCTTTCTGCTTTGGACTTCTCAATGTTACGTAATTTATTGACGTAGAAGGCTAACGTCTACTAGGCAGTACTTTTGTTATTACAGCGAATTATCGATTTCTTAAAACCATGTTTCCAAATTTATTCAAAAGCTATAAGACCCAATAAGCAATGCCAAGATCTAGCTGTTATCGAAACCACTTTAATTTGCAAAAGGCTACACCGAAATATGCGTTGCAATTAACGGGAAATGTGAACAACAAAGAAGCAAAAAATAAAGCCGCACACAGACAAAAATGATATACGATATTGACTGTCTAAATAAGGCGCACTAGAGTAATTAAAGAAGTATTATCTACTCGGTAGCCTATTACAAAATCGATGCTTATTTTCAATAATTATTCTCTTTTGAAATGTGGGCCTTAATAAAATTCATTGTACCCCTTGAATATGCAAAAAAAGGAATTTTATTTGCTATAACAACTATTTCTTTCTAATAATTTTCTTCCCAAGTATATTTAAATAAATATCGATATATATATATATATATATATATATATATATATATTAAGGACATAGAAATTAAAAAATGTAAATGTGGAGATATTGTGAAATATGGGAACAGTCATTCATTTGCGTACATCAACTCCAGTTCATGCTCAATGCCAGAAAATGCTCTTTCTGATTGCATAAATCTCGTTGCTATTGTTTTTATCAATTAGGCTTCATACATTGCTAACGCATTTTTGTTATTTTATTTAGTAATTGTCTTAAATTCTACCTCTGGAGAGCATACGTGTTAGGTTTCAACAATATGTTGCGCAATTGCAGACGTGTTTCCACAATTAGATTTAAAACAGGCACTTATTTTGCAATGTACTTCAATCGAGTAATGAACCACCTGGTCGATCGGCCTACGTAAGTTGATCGATAATTTGTATATTAGTAAATATTATTTTCGGTCAAAATTAACGGCTTTATCTCGTTGATTACTGGTAAAAGCAAGTGTGTTACCTTAAATAACACTCAAGGTTAACTGCATTAAATTTACGTGTAAATGCCGTTTCATTTTTCCTGCATGTTTAGGTAAATTGCTTTATATTCTCGTCTGAAATATGTCTGGTTCTATTGACTTATTCTTTAATAATTGACTTAATTAATCGTCTAGGCTAGACATTAGACATTAAATCGTTTATTTCTTTAGGATGCTTGTTTCTTTTTGAATATTGATTGATTAATATGTCGATTTGTGAAAAACGTCTGCGAAATATTGATAATTTATATTGAAAGGACGCGAAACTGCTTTAATACAAATACGGTGCATACCAAGTTGGCTTATAATCAATTGTACTATTAAGTATAGAATTGGTATCTTTCTTTTGTAGTACATTCAAGAAAGGCAATTATATATAACTTTCTCAAGTTCCAAATTGAAACTCTTTTTCTTATGCGCTTTTTTGAAAATTTGAAGAAACATGCCTTTAAAACAAGCCACAATCTCCAATGTTGCGTCAGAAAAGCAGTTTTGTGTCAAAGCATTAATTTCTCCTAATAATAAATAAATAAGGCTCAATTCTAAATCGTACATGATGAGTGAAATAATTGACGTGGTGTATGGCATATAATGACAAATGTGGATTAGCTAGTTGTAATATTACATTGAAGAAATAAAAATTATTCATCAAAGTAAAAATGGATAAAGCCTAGTTCATATGACGTTTAATAGATTTGTGGGGAGAATTTGTTTGGCTAATCCATTTTTAATTGGTATTTCCGATGATTTTCCAACCAACCGTGATGGCGGTACTCTTTAGAATTGCGCTTTTTGACGTCGCAAAACACAATAGTCACTAGAAATATCTAACAAGGATACTAAATTAAATTTCGTGGATCAAATATTTATGTTCAGATTTATGTCAAAGTCGAATATAACTTATTCATTATTCGCCTACCTGCGAATATTCATACCAAACTATAAGTATGCGTAAAAAATTAATATTATGTAAACGAATGTCTGTGCATACCTTAGATTTAAGATTTGTCATTCATAATTGAGTAATACTGTGTTGGTTTATACGAAAATTGATTGCTAAACTAAAGTTTGAATTAGTTCGAAACATTGTTTACAGACGAAAAATTAAAATGAAATCACACAGTATTCAACTATTCAACATCATCGTTATTTCAGGAAAGATCCCCATGAGCATAAAACATTGCTAATCCATTTCAAGATTTGATCATAAACAGATATACTTGAGAATGAAGGTTAAATCACACTAATGATCGAATAATGAAGTAAGATTAAATTTAATTTTATTGACCAGGACTACTGACGAAGATTAGAACCTCTAACTAATCTCAGATAAATAAAGAAGGTATTTCAGAAACCAACATGGATGAAGAACAACAATATACTATTTCCATAACTAAATTAAGCAAATTAAAATAATAAGACTTAGAAAACAAACTTCATATTTTCCTCTACTTTCTAATTTACATTTGCGTAATCTTTTTTTGTGTTACTCACTTGTGAATTACACATCCCGAATGTAAACTGTGTACAGAAATTCATGTCTATCATGCACGTATATTGGCGATGTTAAGCGTAGGCATATAATTTTGCAAAATGTTATACATACACGATAATAATGAAGTACCTATAGTTTATTTTTTATTCTTGATATAAGCACCTGACCAATTATGTACATACATTTATCAGTATAATCTAAGTAATATATAGTGTAGACTGGTTTCGTTCTTATTGGGAACTCTTCACGTACTTTCCAGGATTTGCCCCGAACAGGGCTCGATCCTGGGCACGTTTGCATTGGAATCTAGTGCTCTAACCACTGTGCCACTCTGCAACAACGGATAGTACATGATGTGTTCCCAAAAATGACGAAACTGATCAACTGGATGAATTGCCGTTTCTATGCTAAGCAACATTTAATTTATACCGGTCGAATGTATGTACATTATGGCTCGGGTTTTTATATCATGATCGAAACTTTGAATAAAAATTAATTGTTTCCCCGCCCACGCAACCAATGCTCATTTAACAATTGTTTGTATTGATTAACATCAATGGGAATATAAATTAACTGATAGAAGTGTTTTTGTTCAAAATTCTTGCGTCAGTTATTGTTGGAGCTTTTATTGTTTTTTAGTAAAATTTCCATGGCGCGACGAAGCGAACCGGTAGATTTCAACGAAACATCAACTCACATAGGAATTTATTTTCCCTTACTATGTCAATGAGCGAATAAAATTATATTGAATATTTCACCAAAAGTCCGCACCCATTACGGATACCTTCCAAGATAGACTTAAAATGACTTTTGATGCGAAAATTTTATGTAATTTCATAAAATTTTACACCTAAGATAATTGGTAAAAAGTTTAATTTTGAGTAAAAAGTATAGTAGTTAAATTCCTCAACATAAAATATATGTGCACATAATAATAACTTAAGCAGTAAACTATAAAAAACGAAGTAAAATAACGAAAAACAAAAATAATTTAAGATTTTTTTTTAATTTTAAATATGGAATTTTTAGTTGCATGGAAAATCTCACAGATACCGCTTTGAATAATGAATTTAAGAAAGCTCAATTCATGAATTAAAAGATATTAGTAGTGCTTGATCGTTCATATAGTACGCTAATTCCAGCAGCATAATCCTCCAAAAATAAAGAATGACGGAGACCATCAAGAGGACACAACACCTTTCCCAAAAAGCTAAGTTGACGTTTTAATTCAACATCGCGAATTTATTATTAACACTTCAAATTGTAAACCATAAACACAATGAAGATTAAAGAAGCAATACACAATATTATATTATCTGTTGTACTCTAACATGAACGTGAGAAGCCGTCCATCAGCAGCTTGTCTGAAAACGGCGTTGAAACCAGATTTTCCGAATTTTTTTCAAAATATGGTTCCAACATCATTTACTGACATACAGTTGATGGGCGGCTTCAAAGTGACGAGTTAAGTGAGAACCCATCAATGAAAACCAAACCAAATCAGTCCACCTAGAAATGTAAAAGATTCAAGATTTTACCGACATACGAGTGCTATCAATTGTCCAGCACAAGGAACCAGATAATAAAAACAAAAATAAGACAGCGCTGTATTAGGTTAAACAGCATTTAAGCATGAACACCAAGAACCAAATTTTGTAGAATAGATTATATCATGCCAAAAAAATTGAAAAATAATATTTTACGGATAAGGCTTCTATAGAAATAAATAAAAGTGCAATGGATAAGATACAGAAGAAGTTTAAAAATTTAATTAAAATCATTTTCAGTGCACTGTCACAGATAATTTTGATTTTTATCATACAATGAGACACAAACTCACAGACGGTTTTATTTTCTTATTAAAGTTTATAAAGCAGATAATCCTTTCAGAATCATCGTGAATATTCATAAATTTCAAATCTACTTAAATCGTTAAATTTACTTCTCGTGGAATGAGAAAATCCACCTTTTGTCATACAAATTAATTTAGACATTTACTTTTATCAATTAAAGAATCATAGATGACACAGGTTTTGATCAAATTTATCTAAATCAAGGTTATATATACATTTGTCTATATAAAATTAGATTTGCATAACTTACAAAAAGCAATTCATCCAGTAGTCGGGTTTTGTTATACTTATGCATTTTTCAAGTTTTGTTCAAAATTTTGCGGCGAACGGGGATAAAACAGAGTGCATTTATGTCGGAGTCCGTAACAATCCACTGAGCCACCCTGTCACACTTTACACACAATTGTTAATTGTATATTAAATTATGTTTTTTTAGCTTTTCCTTCAAGTGGAATCTATGTGGCATCGGTTTAAATCTGTAGTTTGACATAGCGCCTCCTAATTTTCAAATATTGCCAACTTTAAAAGTGTTATTAATTTGAACATTTATGCAACTAACTAGATAGTACTTGCTTGGTTGGCGATAACAATTATTTAAATCAGAGTTTTGAGCTTCAGCCGAACACCAGCCTGAAAATATGCACATTTGTCTAAAGGAAGTAGCAAAGGCAAGTCATCCATTAAACTTGTGCCGATCTTATGGAGAACACATCACACACTGTGCAGAATGCTGCCGCTGACGTGATTGCAACCATGGTGTGATTTCTTCGGATTCTATGATATTTGTTTAATTTTCAGTTATATAATAATTCGTGTTTTTAATAGCGTTTGCCCCGGATGGAGTCTAACAGGCCTCTCTTGAAATCTATAGTTCGAAAAAGCGCCTCCTAACATGTCGTTATATGCGAACAACACGCTAATAAGTAAAGTGGATTTTAATTAAAAATTTACCCAACAAAACAATCATTGATTTTGTACTTTTCATATCTCAATTATTATAGGTTCAGTGACTGGCCAAACTTTAAAATTTGAAGATGCGATTTATAAAAATTTACCCAACAAAACAATCATTGATTTTGTAGTTTTCATATCTCAATTATTATAGGTTCAGTGACTGGCCAAACTTTAAAATTTGAAGATGTGATTTATAACCGTCGTTATGTTAATGGGAGTAATACGCGCGGACTGGCTTCATGTAATTTGTGTATTTACAAATGCCCAGTCAGAATCATGGAACAAAATAAACGTTCTATTTAATCACAGCTAATAAATTATTCTGCACACGATGATCAACGATCCAATTCTTAGCTCTTAATGTTAAAGAGATTAGTAATAAATGAAACTTATTTTATAGTTTTTAATGAAACAGGAAATTTTTAAATTTTACGCGCTAGTTGCCATTTTATAAACAGCCAACGCAGAAAAACATAGTCGACTACATTTTTCCAGTCTAATAGGTATTTAATATGCAAAGGAGTCTAATCTATGTGTTCTTATTCATAAAATCTACTATCTTACCTCATAATGTATCAGTTGATTGTTTATACGCGATATGTGTTCGCGGGTTATTGCTTTGCACTATTAGTTGCGCAAAGACCCGACTAATCTCCATTTTCATGGACGCATGCATTTTGCCTTCTTTTCTGCTGGGTTCGGATTCATCCCTTTCTTCTGAAGGCCTCATCATCGTTCATGCTAACCACAGTAAATGAGGTGCGATCTAATCTTCGTTGACTGGCGATGTTTCTATTCTTTCTTTTCGGAATCATCATCAGTCATCTAATCACACATACACCGTACCTTACTCAAAAAGGAAGATTTTTTTTAATGTGAGTACTGTACTGTGTATCTGTGATTAGATGCCTATGATAATTCCGGAAAGGAAGAATCGAAATGTCGCCAGTCAATGAAGATTAGGTAGTACCTCATTTACTGTGGTTAGTACGAACGATTTTGAAGCCTTCGGAAGAAATGGACGAAACCGTAGCCAGGCAAAAAGAAGCAAAATCGATGCGTACTTACAAACGGGAATCAATCAGATCTTTGCGAAACTTATATTGCTAGGGCAACACCCCGCGAGTGCAAATCTCGGAGAGTCAACAAATGAAACTCGCACTGCGCAAGCATTCATGACATAATCTATCAGTTGTTGGATATTATTAACGAGCTAGTCTAAAAATGCAAAAGGCGATTTCTTTTTTATGTAGGCAGCCTACTATGCAACAATAAATTTAGTTGACTTGTAAATCCAAACATACGGTGTATATTTGTTAAACTCAATGTTTTAAGCATTAAATATACATAAATAAAAATCTCTATGCTAAATTTCTTCTGTATTATTGCACATTTTTACCAATTAAAAAATTATTCCTAAAGTAATAAAGGGAAGATGAAAAAAAATTAGGTTTTCTGTGTTTTATTCAACGATATATTGTGCTTAATCCGTCAATTACAATAAATGGAGTGAAATATATCTGAGCATGAAAAGCAGGTAGGCGAATATACCTATATTTTAGCTTGCGCTGAGACAAAAGTTATACATTATTTGCAGTCCACTTTTGACTAGTTTTTCCCATAATCTGGTCCTTATGGTCTTGCGCAGTGATTTTTGTGCTTCGATTCATGTGATAAATTGTACTTATTTTTATAACTAATTGACTCGCGTTCTCGCACTATCTGGTGTAGTCTTTTTAAAGGATATATGGATTAATTCTACTATAATTATAAATATATATATAGGTTGCAAAGCATATCTCATAAAAATTATTACGAAAATTTATATTCTCTTTATTAGAAACGTTCAAAAATAATCACCATGCAATATTGTCTAACATGAAGCAGTACAGCTTCACGCAAGAAGTGACATTGTCAAACAGAAATTCCTAAAAGAATTATCATATGCGTTACAGAAAACAAAAGCTTCAAAATTATTATGAGTAAAAATTGCTGATCAAAAAGTAGAATAACCTTTTGGCTGCATAAAATAAAGGTATTTTAAAGCCTTACGCACACAATTTTAGCGCTCTAGATTATATGGGTATACATAATCCATTTTCGTGATTGGGGAAAACATAACTACATATTTTGCCTCGTATTATGGCTCTACACATTATGATACATATGAAGAATTCTTGGAATAAGACTTCTTATGGTAAGATGGACTATACTGCAATACACAGTGAGTAAATTGTTTATTGTAAACGTGTGTCACGTGATCTATGAAAAAATTGCGGACCCCAAATACAGAATTTGATCGTATAAACATCACCAGCTCAAACGTAGCATAGGACAACGAAGGCTTTCAACTAGTGAGCAGCTATTCATGATAACATTTAATTAAATATATTTTAAATTTCATAATCTTGAGTCCGCAAACTATGACGTATATATGCATGTTTTATCCATGAAATACCCTACATTATTTAAAATGATAATATGATAGCTAGTCTAAATCGATATTAAATTAAAAGGTGTTTGCCTAAAAGCAAATGTTCAAATTAGTGTAATGGCCAAATTTGCAGTAAATCAATTTTCATCAAAAATATCATTTTTGTACCTTGTATAGGAGTGATACGCATGAAATATTATGAATTGGTTTTAAATTCTCACAGCTGACTTTAAAATATCTTCGTGGTCGTATTTTTGATAATTTGATAAACAAGACGCTGCTTGAAATGAATAAATGCAAATGCCAATTCTCGGAAAATACGAATAAATCACATTCAGTATATTAACAAGTATATCCATTTTTCATTATTTAAAGAAATTATATGATTATTTATAATCTTTTAAATTTTAATACAGCGTAAAATAAAATATTTTACTTATATTTATTCAACTTGTTAGTAACCCATATATTATCTTTTAATTTTATTCCCAATTATTACTTTTGTTTTATTTCGCCTAGATTAATTAATAAGGTAGTAAATTAAAGAAAATAAACTAAAAGTTTAAAAAATGCAATTATTTTTAAAAGTTGGCACTAAACCACGAGAGTATACTAAGGCTATAAATCACAATGTACTTTAAAATCCTAAGGCACTATATATATATATATATATATATATATATATATAACATAAAATTTTAAAAGAACATTGCACAATTGCAAGTTTGCTTATTGTGAATAATAAGAAAATTTATTTCGTGAAAAGTTAACAGACAAACAAAACTATTCTTTTATAATGAAAAAGTTCTTATTTGAGTTGTATTTTTAATTACCTGCGGCAGGTTTTCTTGTTTTGCGATGGTTTTTATGTGGAGACAGGTATGCTTGCTACTGTATAACGAAATTGTGAGTTTCATGAATCGATTGAAATTTTACTATGCCTTCGCATTTCTGCCAATTGAATTGAATAAAAATATTATCCCTGTGTTTTGTAACGCTTATTACGATGGGCGTAGATGGTTCACCTTTCAAAATTTTAGTTAATTTGTGCTGAACTTATTTGTTCAATAACAGAATAAAATGTTTGGTAATGTTTCAATTAAATCCACCAGTTGTCCGCGTCTCGTTTCGCTTACCATATTAACATCACTTTCTGTCACCACCATAAGCTAAAACCAATTTTACTATTGGTCCTGTTGTGCTGTGGTTTTAAAGAGTGCGGTTAAAGAACACGATAAACATCACGTATGATATAAAAACATCATTAAAAATATTTTGGCGTTCTCATTATGTGGTATATCGTGTCGTTTTTTCAAGAACGGTGTTGAGTCTTCCATTAACAACGCAGTTTGTGCAGATGTCAATTAAATTCTAACTTCCAGACGCTCAGTCTCTGACATTGTTCAAGAAAATTCTGATGCTTGTTCCATTTCATATAATGAAATCTTTTTAAGAAAACTATATAATTGATAAATTTTGCTTTGTGTTCTTTTTTAAAAAAGCTTCGGATTCTGGGTGAAATACAAGCAAATTTAATTTTAGATCGTAGAATATTATGAATTCTGTTTTTCGCACAAAAAATACACGCGTTACCGCAAAAAATTGCAAAATATGAGACTTTAATGAATTTAAAGATCGATGGCAATTGATCGCAGGCATTCATATTCATGTTTCATTGTGCGTTTAAAGGATTTTTGTAAAATCATTAAACTTTACTTCAGTTGTCCATTTAATCTACGAAGCAATATTGGCTATGAAACTTTTCCTTTATTCGGCAAGTTTAGACAAACATTTTGGTTGTTTTCTCCAATAGCACAAATCAGTCTTGAACAGATTTTGATTTCTACATTTTGCTCAGGATTATTTTATATTACTTAAATTTTCTATAGATAACCTAGCTCTTCCTCCTTGTCTTGTCCAGAGCATAGAATTTTGTCTTGGATTATGCGATTGTTATTTACACCGAGGATTTTGTCCCACTCCGGATTAAGTTATTTGTTTTGTCTGGTATAAGTAGATTTAATATATTTTAATTTTATTTTCAAACCTGTTGTATTTCCAGGAGGAGAACAGTATTATCTTTCACTATCTCAACAGAAAATTCTATGTTTGGATTGAAGATAATCTCCTGGTTCTACTGATTCTTGTTTGAACAACTGTACATCTTCGTCACATACCATTTTTAAAGTAAACACTGGACAATTAAATCTTTAAAACCCGTTTTCTTAAAAGAGTACATGTTTCTATCGGTCAGGTGAAGTGCTTTGTAGTATCCAATCAACACATGATTAAACTGACTTCGAAAATACCCTTGAAATAGATTGATAAATAAATTTGCTCGCTAAGGTTATTCCTGGTTCTCAGGAAAAATAGGAAATTTCACTTTTAATTAGACCCAAATTTAACTAATGCATATCAAGTATTATTTACTTAGGAGCAAAATATTCGAGAAAGTTATTATAATATTTACGATCACGTTAATTATTTTATATATTGAGTTAGCTTTGAATTTTTTCGCTGATTAATTAATATACAGTTGTCTCGTCTACTTTTACAATACACATGCGTAAAGGAGACTGCATCGTCCACAAGTACAGTATTTCTTGCCCAAATATGGGCTGAGATTTTGGCTTTGTGCGAACTCATAATAACGTGCCGCCAGTAAGCACGAGATGCGCGTGCACTGGAGATAACTTTTTTGTCTAAACAGACTATTGGTCTTATCTGAACTAATTTGTTAGCAGGTGAGCAATATCTAATACTAAATTGCATATATGAGTAAACGCCGTGAATACCTAGTTTTACAACTTCGGATAGAAAATATTTCTCAAAAGACGTCCAGAAAGATGAAGGCGCATACCAATAACTCCATGGAACAATAGAGTAGTCTACTGTACATAACGCAGCCGAAATTACGTAAGCTTGTACCGGAACACAGCTTGTGCTATCTTTTATAGCGTCTTCAGAAGATCCTGACAAGCGTTAGTACCCTGGACCATGTATGTGACGCCGTCTTAGTCGTGTTTACTTCGTGATACTGGCTGTTGTTATGTTGAGAAACTATTTGGAGTCAGCTAATGTCTGTACGTTGACTTCGTCGAACGATTTGTAAGGAGCACAACGCAGTCTTAAATTCAGGAGGAATACTTCATCGAAGTCGCAGGCTATTTTAATGACTACAAGGTGGCATATCGACATTGATTTGCGCAGTAACGTTTCTAACGTCACGAATTATTGAATTGTATTCGAATTACTCATGTGATTTTCACGAAGTTTTGCTCAAAAATTGAAATATTATACTTCAATGCATACTTTCGGATTTGCAGCACACTGAAACTGAACGCAAACTGGAAAATTATTAAATTTTGTCGTCATTTTAATCAAACAGTTGTCAAATTAGCAAATTTGACAAGTTAGTTCGCAGTTGGGCCAAGATATATTTCAACGTTTAAGCACGTATATAAAATAAATAAGCCGAGTTGCAACAAATATATGGAAAATGGAATTCTAAACATAAAACTATTGTAGTGTCATAACAGAGGGCATGGATTCACCTTCTTATCTCAGGAAGTTTTGTTTGTCGTTATCTACTGAAATAATTAGATTTTCCCAAGACGTTTTCAAACGTCCTTATTATGCAAAGATTAACATATAGCCAGAACAATCCAAAATCCCTAAAATATTAGAGAACAATTCAATCATTTAAATCTTAGATGAAAATCTTTTACAAAAGTCAATTCAGCGTTTTTAAAATAAAAATGTAAACGATAATGAAAATAATAACTAAGGTAGAAACGAAAGAATTCACTAAAATTTAGAAAATTCCCACTGTCAGGCGCAATATTCTACGAATCGTGATATATTTGTTGACAACAAATTAAATGTAATCTTGTCAAAAAATCAAAACGTAAAACTATTTAATGAGTACCATGTTGATTCAGTGACAAGAATCCATGAAAAAGCGAATTTATTGAAATTCAGATTGCAAGTGAAAGCACCTATTGAGAATGCAAAGATAATCATCATATTGGATTAATACGTAACGAATTTGAAATGCAGCCCAGTAACTTACAAGATTTCTACTAACGATATCCAGAACATAAATCTAGTAAATTCTGTATGACTTTAGACATATAAAAACCCCCAAGTAGATGTAAAATTTGAAGTTAAGATTCATAGTGCGTCAATTAACATAATGAAAAATGACCGTTGTAAACACAAACATGGCGGCAAACAGTTTGGCGACTACCTTTTAAAAAGTAGCGAGAAAAAACATTCAAAAGATGGTCCAGTCCACAATATAAATATAAATATATATATATATATATATATGTATATATAAATTTCGTACGACTGCCATGCAGTTCTAATGTTCTGTCGTCCCTCTTTTTTAGTACCTGAATTTTCTGTCGGCGCAAATTTTCCATGCAATGATGATATTAAACTAATTCGTTTGATACAAGAAAAAATAATATGACATTATCGAAAGTTGCGCTAAATTGACATGGAATGCCAATTAATTATTGATTAGTTAATAAATCCTGTTTCAATTTATGTATCATTTCAACATACTAATTCTTCTTCCAAACGTATTAGTTTGATATTATCTTAAGAATAACTTACATTATTTGATTGTTCCAGTTCTGATAATAAATATGCTATATCTTTCCAAACATTCGATTACTTACAACGACGCCAGGCCTAGAATAATTTAAAAGGCTTTCATAAAATAATTGCCTGTTAATATTCTCAAAGACAATGAAAATATAATAAAGATTCAGAATGCCTTAAGCTTAAAATACCACGAAGGTGTTACATTAATTCTAATATTAATTGACTAATTCCACCAATCTCAAATCAGTTTTCATTCTAACACAAAAGTAATAATAATTTTACGCATAAACTGCAAATAAACCATAACTTGTTATTATTGTTATTTCTCCAGGTATGTCACTCTTTTCGTTTGAAAATTTAATAATAGTTGTAATTGATCTTAATGATATTTGCTCCAGGTTGTATTTTTCCATTTTCAAGACATTTTTCGACAAAATAGGTAACCAACACATTCAAAATTATTCTTGAAATTTATTTATCGAAATTTCGATTAATTCGTCCGTCCACCTTCCAATAACCACGTGCCCACTTTCAATACCGGACAGTTCAACACGGCCAACTACCGCATAATCTCAATTAGCAATTTCTAATAAATTATTTAGGTTAGTTAAATTGTTGGAAAGTACCACGTGATCGATTAAAGTTGGATATTTTTAGAACATGGAACTGCATGTAAATATGGTAAAATAATTAGATACGATCCAGCTCACCATTTATTATAAAATGGCCATATAATAAACTGCGTTGGATCCAAGCGAATAGCATTTCGCCATCACAATCTTTTAATATGATTTAATGAGATTTTTTAAATGAAATAAAGAGGAAATGTAGTGAATGTAACATCAGTTCAAAAATGATTAGGTCGAATAATTATTGGTAGCAGCAAAGAAAAGGAAGCGCTGATCGGCATTTGTTAGAAATGAAACGGTGAGCAAAAGCTCTAAAACTAATGAGTAATATATTTTAAGTTAATCATTTTTTAAATCTTCATTAAAAGAAAAATTTCTTTACAGTCTCTACTTTATTCATTTAAATCTCCTAATTTCTTTTAGTTCAAAATAGGTGCATTTTAATGCAATGTTATAATAGTTAGCATAAAATCCTCGATTTTTACCTAATTCATTCTTAATATCATCTGTCTCTGTTTTTCTTGACTATGTTCCCCTTTTTCATTATTTCAATATTATTCTTATTTATTGATCCTAAACATTATATGATTAAGATTTTGTTCTTTTCTAAATTTAATCATATACAAGATAGTCTTGTTATCGCCAGTCCTGTACACTGTTTGATAAATTAGTTTCTTGCATGAAATGCAGTCCACTACACTTTTATTAATCTTACTCTTTTGCTTGTTAACTGTATGCTAAACTTATTTCATGATTAATATTCGTATAAAATGCCAAAGTATTATGCAGTTACGTAAGGCATACCTTAAATGTTTGCGATAGAGAATTTCATATCCGTATTGCAGATAAAGAAGATCGATCGTGTGTGCGAATGTATGTGTGTGAGTATGCATAAAATTTGGGTAAAATACATATACTTGCAAAATATCATTGAGGCAATATTGATTTACATTGGTAAACATAAATCTGAACATTAAAAAAAATTATACACGAAGCTCAATTTACAATCTGCGTCACATGGTGTGTCGTTGAATGTATAAGTGCGGATTTTGAAAATCCGACCAGCTTATCGATCGAAATATTGATCACTAAATATCAAGACGCAGTTTGTATACGCGCATGACAACAATCTCGCCGTAAAATAGAGTATACTAAAAGATTTTAATAATTTTCCCATATAGTTGCCTGCTCTATTACTACATTTTTACATTTAATAAAACTATATATATATATATATATATATATATATATATTGCATAATTTGATTAAATATTTTGTCGTACAGACTGAACATTACATTTGGTATCAAAAGTTAATTCATTCAGAAGATCGGTTTCGTCATTATTGGGATCTCGTCAAGTAATGTCCATATTTTGCGGCAGTCGGGACTTGAACCCAGGCGCATTTGCTTCGCAGTCTCGATCTCTATGCACCACGCCTCCAAAGCTGCATACTACACGCAATTGCAAATTATATCCCAATTTAAATTTTCTGTTAGCCTTTCCTTCAAATGGAATCTATTTGCAATTTCTTAACACATGAATTTCCTACTTATCACCCTGACTTGTCGTTATGCAACAGATATCATGGCACTCGGGGAAATTATATTGATTTAAAGTCCAATGAGAGAAGTTTAATTATATATTTTACTCATAAAATAAACTTTGCGCCAGGAAGCAAAAGCATTTAATTCAGAAGTCCGATTTGGTATTTAATCGGAATGCCTCAAGTATATATATTTAAATAAAATATAACGTCGGTATTTTAATATACATTTGTTGCCAGAATTAGAAAAACCCAGTTCCAGATATTTCATGATAACTGAACATCTCACTACATATATGTCAAATAAAGAGATCCTTGGTTTAAATTTTGCAAGATAAAGAGAAAGCCTTGGGCATCTATATTGAAATGATTGTATCTGTGTGGTAAAATTATTTATTCAAAGCATAGTTGCTATCTTAATCTAAACACCCGACCCATTATGTACATATATTTGTAGGTATAAACTAAGAATTTAATAGTGTAGATAAGGAAATTCACCCAGTAGACCGTTTTCGTCCCTATTGGAAACTCATCACGTACTGTCCAGAATTTACCGTGGACAGAGCTCGAAACAGAGCACGTCTGATTTGAAATCTAGTGCTCTAACGATTGATCCACCCTGCTGCACACTACATACAATATTTAGTTATATACTAACTATTTTTTTCGTTAGCCTTACATTTATATGAGCTCATATGGCATCGCATTAGACCCAAGATTCAAACTAACCATACCCAATCTGTGTCTCCAGAACTGACACCGCACAACAAAGGGGAATTGTTATAGAAATTATTATTTATATAATGAACGAATATTGGTTGCGCGGGCGCTGAGAACATTTAATAAAATCAAGGTTGCGATGTTCATATAAACACCTGACTCATTGTTATATGTATTTGCCAGTATAAACTAAGAATTGTACAGTGCAGAAAGACGATACATCCAGTAGATCGATTTCGACTCTATTGGAAACTCATCACGTCCTGTCCAGAATTTGCAACGGACAGAGCCTGCTTCGGAATCGACAGCTCTATCCGCTTGTTAAATGTTTTAAACAGGAATTTTCTACATATGAATATCTAATGCCCTCTGGATAATTATAAATTTAGCGTTAAAATTTCGTGTACGTATAAATATATATACACTATCACAGGTTACCAAATGAAGTATTTTATTCACTGTTATTTAATAATAATTTAAAATGTTGCCTTATGTTTTCGAACAAAATTTGAACTATATTACGTTACATTGGTAATAATAAATACTTTAGAATCATATATCATTTCGACTTATGTTGCAGGTTATCCAAAATAATAGCGAGCAAAGCAAGTCGTAATGTCATTTTTCATTCATAGACAACATTAACAAATGACCTTAACGAATTAAATAATGTCTATCTTATTAGCTGGTTATTTGTTATTAGGAGCTGGCAATTTGCTCCTAACCTATTTTTTTAGTCATGTAAAATGGGGAAAACATATTTCTCATTTGAGACTGGCCTGTACACTATTCCAACATTTCTACATTTGAGTAATGCATCACGGAAATCGAGATTGCCATCCTATTTTATTTAAACGTAAATCGATTATGCGATTACCAATCTTTGACTATATTAAGCACAGACTAATAATATATCATCAATATAACGGTTGTATAGATTTACGTAATTTAATATTTAGGAGTTATTTCGTTACAAGTAACACAAAAAAATAACGGTCATGATCAGAGCTAAATCCGAAAACCAGCCCTAGATCAAATTTAAAATGAATTGGATATCTGAAGACCAAAACTAAATTATCAACTCCAGCATTGCTTCAGTAAATTCCAAAATTTGAAAATTCTTCCTGACATACTAACACACAAATTTCATTTTTTTTCTCAACCATTCCAATATAATCCTTCAAAATGTCTTCAAATAAATGATTTCTCACCAGCACCAATATTTTAGACAACCATTCGGCTAATTCACGCGTTGATGCATTTGCTATTAACACAATTGTTTTAAATGGTATAGAATGATTGTGTATATTCTATATAGCTTGCAAACAAAGTTTATGTGCTATAACTAGCCTCAGTTTTTTGTATAAAGTCTGTGTAATCGGTCAATCTTGTAACTATTAGATTTTATTTGTTGCGGATCTTGATATAAACACCTGACACATTATTTACTTACATCTGTCAGTGTAAACTAAGAATTTTATAGTGTAGAAAAGGCAATTAATCCAGCAAATGGGTTTAGTCCTTATTGGGAATTCATTACGTAGAGGCCAGAATTTGCTGCGGGCATGACTTGAAACTGGGCACGTCGCCTTTGGGATCTGGTGCTCTAATCATTGAGCCACCCTGCCTGTATGAATTGCCTTTTCTACACTATACAATTCTTAATTTATACTGACATATGAAAGTAATTAATGGGTCAGGTGTTTATATCAATATCACAACCTTGCTTATAGTTAACATGGGACAATTGTTTGATATGAATGATTTTAATAGATACGACCAGTATTTTATATATTAATTGAGAAATTTACTCAATCTCGAATTGCATGCAGGTGTATTGAAATACAGCGTCATTACATCTCATGTATAGTGTGTGTACTATGCTAAATCGCATTAAATTTTATAACCAATACTGATATCATTTTACCACGCTGAAGTAAACGGAAGGACACGTTCATTTGAATCACAGAAAGTGAACAAATTGGGCGTGAGGCTTTGCTTTGGCTGCCATCGATTTGAAACTGCTAAGCACAAGTCATATTTGCCAATTAGACTATATGGCTTGATCATTCATATCCTCCTGATCATAGACGGATTAAAGTTTTGCGAAATCCGCTGAACATAATTAGTAGGATCAATAATAATCAAGTAGAGGTTATCGTTTGCGCTGAAATTGAACTAGTTAAACATGAAAAAACTTTACTATAATTTCCATAGTTCAAAAAACAAATTGATGTAAAATAATGCTAAAAGAAACTTTGAACACGTTTTCATTTTTTTAAACAGTTAACGAAATGTACAATCATCCGAAAATAATAGATTACTGTATGACATATTGAGAGGGCGCAAATATGTCAGATATTAACATACCTTTTTTAGTCTGTGTACCAGAATTTGGATAACTCATTTTATTTTTTATCACATTTAGAGTCATCTCATTAATTAAAACGATAGCTATTAATATGTTTCTAAAAAATAAATTTATTAAATTAAATTAATTTTATAAATCTTTGTGAACACAGGTTGTTATTACGTGTAATTTATGATAAAATTGAAATCAATATAAAGAAGCACACGCTATTTGCAAGAAAATCATTATATCAGCATTGATTTATATATATATATATATATATATATATATATATATATATATATATATATACTGATCAAGACAGATTTAAATGCGCCAAAATATCCAGTCGCGTGTTGCACTGAAAATAAAATATTTACAAAGCTTCAAGCTGATATCATTAATATTCCCAATGCTTCTATATTACCCAAATATTTATTAATAAATTATAAAGTATTATTACTTATTAACGTTAAAGCGCGTATTTTGCTGTCCTGGTAATTGCGACGTAACCATTGTTCGCATTTAATTATGCTTGAAGTAGGCGGAAGACAATATGCCATTTCAGCCAGTCGTGTACTAAGCTGGTAATTGAAGCTTAAAAACTATTTTGGCCTACGTAGTTCGTGTAATCATTTCCGGGTTATTGTACCATTTCGTGATTTAGAATAGCCAGTTTCATTTGCATGATCACATTAAGTGTTAAAATTTTCCATCATAGAAATTATGGCCTCAGCGTTTTATTGTTACATTTCGACTCCAAATAAACGGTTTCTCATCTGCCTGGTCAGCCAATTTTATGTTCAATAAAGAAACCTACTTATGTGACATAATCATTGTTTGCTAATTTTATCATTCTCTCAAATTGAATAAAAAATATCAATTGCAAATTAACTTCTAAAAACACACTTAGCTTTCATAATATTCACAGCATCAACAATTACTTCTTACATTTGTGCTTGAATGTAACCGCCTACAGCAAGTCATCTCCGTCAGTCGTGTGCTGCTCTGTGATTATATGTTAACCAAGAATCTAATTTGCAGATTTAATAAAATCATTGATTTTATTATGATACCACTCCATCACATTCATTAAAGAGTTCCGAATGCGAGCTCTCATGATGATTCACAAATCGCTAACATATAATTTGTGACATAAGAACTGATTTGTTCAATCTAAGCTGAAATCAGGTGGATTAAAATTCACCTGTACAGCCAGTCGTGCATTGCAAATTTTTTTTATAAATTAACCAAAAATTAATGGAGCCTAATTAAATTACTCACACCTTGTTAACTGTAGCAATCTCTCATATCGATTAACTAACTTCAATTGAACGCTAACATAAAGAATCACAATTTCCTTTCATTGATTTCATTCTTTTAAGCTCAAAGCAGGCGGGTTTTAATTCTCCTGTTCAGCCAATAGTGCATTGCAATTTTGAACTTAGATTAACCATGAATTAAGGGTATATAATTAATTTACGCATTCCTTGTTAACTTGTTAACTCTCATATTGAAAAACGGATTTCATTTACACATTTACATTAACAGTCACACTTTGCTATCGTGGAAATTGTGACATTGGCGTTGAAATATTTAAGCTATCTTTAAATCAGAAAATTCTACTCAGTCAGTCTAACAATAATCATGAATACCTACTGCATATAAACATATCTATTTAACTGTCCCATTTCTGCTATATTGAATAACAAAATTATAAAAATATGTTCACATTAATTACCAAAATGTTTTGTCATCAAATATTTGACATCAATATTGAATTTTACTATAATCAAGGTTGCTATCTTGATATAAGCACCTGACTCATTAATTACTTACATATCTTTGTATAAACTAAGAACTGTGCAGTGTAGAAAAAGCAATTCATCCAGTAGACCGGTTTCGTTCTTATTGGGAATACTCATAATGTACTGGCCAGAATTTGCCGCGCACAGGGCTCGAACCTGGGCACGTCTTCTTCGGAATCTGGTGCTCTAACCACTGAGCCACCCTGCCGCACACTACACGTAATTTTCAAATATATACTAATTTAAGTAACCTGGCTAGTCTTTTCTTCTTTTGGGTGGAGCTTCCAAAGTTCAAACTAACCCTCCAAACCAGTGACTTATTTCAACTATGCTTGAATCGGTCGGGTTTAAATCTGCCTGTTCCTTCAGTAATGTGTTGCACTCGTGATAATATGTTAACCAATAATCAAGCAGGCATATTTCACATAAGTCATTTCAAGTTTGATAATTCATTCATATTGAATAACTAATTTGATTTAAAAGTCCACATACAGAATACTTCTTTACTTTTATGGAAATTCTAACTCCAGCATTGACTTATTTCTTCTACATACTTCATATAATAATTTCATGTTACTTTCACCATTATTTCATACTGCATAGCAAATTCGAATATCAAAGTCACATAAAAAATCCCATTATTCCATCATGGATATTGTGGCCTTACCATTGACCTTTTTTAATTATACTTGAATATGTTTGAGTTCGATGCGCAATTTCAGCTAGTGGTGAATTGTTCTCGTGATGCTAGGTTAGCCATTAATCAAGCACGCTTGCTTATTATAATGATTGATTGTTAATTGGTCCATTCCGTAATATTGCATAGCAAGTTTAAATTGCAAATTAACATTAAACAAGTCGAATCTTGTCCTGCCAATAGAACATTTACTTATTCATATCAACCCAATTCATTTGATACTTTTTTGCTCATTGTGCTAATCTTGTGTTCAGTAAATAATTAATTTGGAAGTAATAACTAAAAAGTGATATTACTATCGTGAAATAGCGCAAACATCATTTAATAATTTTGTCTATACTTATGTTTGATGGATTTCATTGTGTCATGTCAGCAAGTCAAGTTTTTTGCTTGTTATAATACGTCTAGTTTGTATCGAGATAAGTGAAATAATATGACATAGTTTGCAAATTATGTCATATGTTTTATTCAATTGCGAAATTACATGGGAAGTAATCATTAAAGCACACAACGCGATGTCAGCAATTCGAGTTTTTTGTTTGTGATAATAGGTCTAGATTGTATCGGAATAAGTGAAATAATATAACGTAGCTGACACATTATGCCTGTTTACCTATTCAATTAATAATTAACATTGGATGTAACCATTAAAGTAAAATACCTTCTATCATCTAAATAACGAGAGCCTCATTTAATCTATTTGATTATCCTTTAATTTGACGGGATTCTATACGCCATTTTAGAAAGTACAGTTTTGTGCTTGCGATAATATGTCTAGTTTGTAACGATATAAGTAAATAAATATACCGTATTTAGCCAGTCGTCGAGCAACATAGCAAAAATACCGCCATTCATACGCACTGACGCGTTTCGACCTTCCATGGTCATCACCAAAGTACGACGGCAAAATGATAGCGAGGATCAAACTGCATTGCATATATATGGAAAGCATATCTAATATTGCTTTCCATATATATGCAATGCGGTTTGATCCTCGCTAGTCAGATTGACGTCGTACACTGTTAATGATCATTGAAGGCCGAAACGCGTCAGTACGTTGCGTCTGGCGGAAGTTTTGTCATGCTGTTCGACGACTGGTTAAATACAATGGGATTGGTGTTTACTTCAAGCTTGCAAACTTGATTTAAAAAATTGTTACCATCACCTGCGCAATCAATTATTGTTTAATAATATACCGTAGTTTGTACATTATTTCATTCTCTTTATTCAATTACGAATTTACACGAGAATTAATCAGTAAAACACACTATTTTCTATCATGTAAACAGTGGTAGTCTCAGTTAATCCATTTGCCTATTCTTCGATTTGACGGAATTTTATAATCCATGTTAGCAACTCGAATTTTGTGCTTTTCATTATACGTCAAGATGATCGAAATAATATATTTCTAGTTGATACATTATTCAATTACAAAATAAACTGTGAATTTATTATTAACATAAATTAGCTTCTATCATGTCAAAAAAGAAGGCAGCATTTTATCCCATTGTTTTTATTTGAATTTTGTGAGTTTGTAAACGGTGTACCAGCTAACTAACTATATTCAATTTTTTATTGCGTGTTGCGCACCTAGTAACAAATTAGTTCATATATGACCAGAGGGATAAACCAAAGACAGCATGAACGAAAAGAATAATCTCGTGCACATTCGTTTCGTGCCACCATTTCAATCATCAGTAGGAGCCGGTATTACACCCATTACCAACAATAAATTTAGTTGTAAAATGTAGGAAAATTGTGTGGTAAAATCTCCTATACGAATGAGTAAATCTGCATTAGGAAACACTTCATATTTAGTCTTCGACAATGCGAATTAAAAGCCAACTCACTATTATATATATATATATATATATATATATATATATATATATATATATATATATGTATATATATATATATCATGCTTGTAAAGGGTACCAACACTATGGCAATTGTGTCAGTACCTGATTCCACCATTATGATATCAAAAATTAGCATGGTTCCAACACTATGTTCGTCGATTCAGAAAATGGTACCAACACAATGGATTTTAATGTATGTTAAAGTTCACCGAAATTAAAAAATTCAACACCTGTTGTTCAAGCATATCTATACTCTCTGGCCTTGATCAATATACATTATCACTATTCGCTGTAATCATGACATCTTTCATATAAATATATAACAGTTACATACTGTTTGTAGTGTATAACCAACATATATGCCATTATAATTAGGTGTAGACGCACATATTTATAAATTATTTCATATATGACCATAAGGATAAACTAACAAATTAAATGTTTTGCTGGTTATAATAACTTTACTACGAATTACGTCTGCAGACTTCAAATATCCCTTGTTTGCACATTAATTCATTCTATTTTATTTAATATCGGGTTACAAAGCACCATATCATCTAGTAATAACAAGTTAACTAATAATTAATTCTGCCTACATTATAGATAATTAAACGAAAATTGGTTGCGCGGGTGATGATAACAATTATTATAATCAAGGTTGCGGTCTTGATATAAACACCTGATCCATTAATTATTTACATATGTCAGTATAAACAAAGAATTGTATAGTGTAGAAAAGGCAATTCGTCCAGTAGATCGGTTTCGTCCTTACTGGGAACTCATCATATCCTGTCGTAGCGATTCCATGGGGAACGTAGTAAGTTCCCAATAAGGAACAGGCTCAATCTAGATAATTACTGCCCCTACCTCTAGTCTGGATTCTCTGACATATATTAATGATAATGGGTCAGGTGTTTATATCAAAACCGCAACCTTGATTATAATAATACATACTTTATAAATTACTAGTTTGGATATTAATCCATTCTTTTTAAACAAAAGCAAGGTAAAATGAAACATTATTACATAAACACGTTTTGTTTTCACGGAAATTGTGGGTGAATTATTGGATCCATTTCTCTATACTCGTATGTGATGTGTTTCTTATTACCATGTTAGCAAGTCAAATGTTAACAGGTAATAATACTGTTGCCAAGAATCGATTTTACCGAATTTTAACATTTCCTGTTTGTATAGTATGCCATTCTATTTTATTCAATAATAAATAAAATTTATAAGTCATTATTAAAACCCATAACATTTTCTCATAGAGATAGAGAAAGCAGCATTGAATCATTTTGTCGGCAACTAAATTTTATGGGTTTCGAAGCACCATGTCAACAAATCCTTTGTTTCGCTGATAATGACACGTATACTAATAATCAAGTCTACCAAATTCATATGTTCGTCGTTTGCACATTATGCCATCCTTTTTATTAAAAAACTAAATATATTTAATGTAGTTATTAACACCCAATAATTTATTTCGTGGATATAGAATATTAACTTGCGAATAAAATTTATTTGCTATAATGAACACACGACATTTGCTATCAAGTAAATACTGGGGCAGCATTGAATGCCTTTGCGTGAAATTTTTGACTTTCAAACTGCCATTTCAGCAATTCAATTGTCTTCTTATAATAGTTTTCTTACTAAGAAACATATTTCCAAATTTCCTGCACGTAATGCTATTTCGTTTTATTCAAAAATAATTTAAAAAAGAAAATTTTATAAATATTGTAGCTTTGCTTTCATGGAAATGGCGGGAAATGTCTTTAATTGTTCAATCTTCACTTGAATTCCACAGGTTTCATTGCAGCTACTCAGTAAGTCATGTGATGCACTGTAAGTGTTTTTTTTACTAACAGTACATAATCATTATTTATATAAATTTGTCGGTATGTGCCAAAGTTTTATTACCATTGTTGCGTGTTTATCAGGAAATGCCAGTCTCTCAGACACTGCATCACTCTTCTGAATGCAATAGCATTTTTGTTAGATTTACGAAACAAAATAGCCTTTGGTTCTCCTAGGCAGAAGTGCGTTATATGAGTATTAAGGTAAACTCAGTGCTTTCAATGCATTATTACTATCGCCCACATTTTCAAAACAGATAGCGCACACCACTAAAAGGTTACCAATTTTGTAGAAGGTAACACTTCCACAAGGGTGCAGTTTACTGGAGTGGAGATTCAATTGAGCTAACTATAGGCTAATTCTACTAATTCCATTATTTCTAGCTTTAACAATCGGCAAATCGCAGAATATAGTTAATATGTCTAGTTATATTCTGGCAACAATAACAAGAAGTGGGTACACATTATGGTACCAGCGACCTAAGAATTATTGATTTTGTGCTTCAAATATTAGAATAAAATAAAATTTAAATTTAAGGAATAAGTTCAAACGTTGGACATTAATACTATCGGGGCATTTGAGATGTTTCGTAAAAGGAACTCTTCTATGATAATTCAGAATCATTTAATCCAACTGTGCTTGTGGCGTAGTGCCGATCGTACATGGGCTAACGGGGTTATGGCGACGGTGTCACCAGGGCGTGGTGGATTTCCGACCGGCAATCGGATCTCCTATAAAATACCACATGAGCCCGACGACGGCACCATGACTCGGCGTGTGTTCCCTGCCACAAAAGGGTTCAACAGCCACAGGATTACATGGACTCCTGGACAGTACCCTGTACTTCCGAATGGCGAATGGGCTCTCAACAGCCACCGGCAACCATGCAACTTACTGCTGCCTTGCAGACTGCGCTTGGATGTGCAAAGGCTAGAGGTGCGCCCTCGATCAAAAAGCCGAGTGGTGAAGGGACACCACTTGTAGCAAATTCCCAAGAAACTCCATGAAATGTCATGGAGCCGGCTTATCCTCCAAAAGGAGTCAGCCGCAGTAAAGTGAAAGTAAAGTGAAATGAGCCGACAGAACACGCAAAAACAGGGATTCCATGTAATAGGATTTTTCATAATCTGGAACTAGTTAAAAAATCTTGGTACCAGGCAAATAACCACACCAATCACATTGTATTTAATACGTCCCACGATATAGCAAAACTAACGTCAGTCACAAGTACTTACGCGTTTCGACCTTGCATGATCATCATCAGAACATGACGGCAATCAATGATTATTTAAACCGTTACCAAATTGTTAAGCGGGATATTAATCAAGTAAATGTGCCAAACGCCATATTGCCAAATATGGAAGATTTTCCATTAAAATTAGGAAAGCTTATAATATTCAAAGTTGTAAATAGATTTGGCAATAGTAAAATTTAAAATATAATTTGAATAACTTTACAATTAATATAGTTTTCGTATCCAAAAATTTTTTTTAAAAAAACAGGACATTATGAGCATTTAATTAGTGTATGCACAAATTTTATCTACCTGCCTTTAGATTCGAACTTGCGAAATTACATAATTATAACAAGTGACATGATTTTGTTAATTTCTGTTCTTAGTTCGTAAACTAGAACTTCTCTACTTGAATGGATTTCTGTTAAAAGCGACTTTATGTGGCACGTTTGTAGATTTAAACTAAAACAAAATGTAAAAGCATTTATCCACATTGTTTTAAAATTTAATCCGTTTACGACATACAAACTTGGAAAGTCATTTGTATTTACAATTAAGAAAAGCCTAATAGCAACATAAAATCCTGACTATGGGTGAAAGAAAAGCCGAAAAATGGCACTTCAGTTACGCCAGATTTCATCATTTTTAAGATTTCTCAACTCTATTATTGCTCATGTCAGTAAACGCCGCACTTAGCATCAGCGAGTCATTTGCAAATGAATATTTATTTTTTATTGTATTCGGAATCAGCTAGCAGGCATACAATTACCGAGAATTTTCATCATATTTTGACCGTTGGTTTGCTGTTTGACCTCTTATGTGATCAAACAATGATTAACTCACTAAAGCATATTGAATTTAGCACAGTAATCTCGTAACTCATTTTTATTGTTTTGCAATTATGATCTCGAGCATCAGATAAACCTCAACTCCATTGTACCGGATCAGATGTACTACATGACAGAACAACTTTCACAATGTTCTTATGCGATCTTCCATGACGTTCAACAGAGCACAATGACACAGTGGCAAATAAGGTTCAACCCTCAATGCAGACATATAACGTGAAGAAACTTAGCCATGCGACTCAAACCACTATTAATCTCACAGACTTTATTCAAGACATTTATATAATTAAACGAACATTGGCTGCGCGAGAGGTGGAAACTGTCATTATAATCAAGATTGCGATCTTAATTTAAGCACCTTGCCTATTAAGTACATACAACTGTCAGTATAAAGTAAGAATAGTATAGTGTAGAAAAGGCAATTCATCCAGTAGATCGGTTTCGTCCTTATTGGGAACACTCATCACGTACTGGCCAGAATTTGCCGCGGACAGGGACGAAACCGGTCTACTGGAGGAATTGCCTTTTCTACACTATACAATTCTTAGTTTAAACTGACATATGTACGTAATTAATGAGTAAGATGCACAGATGAAGATCGCAACCTTGATTATAATAATTATTCAAGACAGTAAAAGTCACGGACATAACATTTTTTCGGTACTATGTAATTTTTTTTTCTATTACCAAACGAAGCTACGAAAAATAGTGTCAAGCCCACGCAATTTTAAATATGTACTGATAAATTTTAAAAATTTATTATTACCATTCAAATTCTTGGTTGCTTACTCCATCTTAGAAAATGTTCATTTAGTGAGAAAATTCAGATTTAACAGGACACTGACACTGTATATAGTAATTTTTGGTTGTTAACTTTTCTAAGTGGCATTAATAATTCAGGGGTGTGCAGTCAAAAAATTTTAAAAAATAGTTGCGAAAGTTATGCATTTGCTTAATTTTATGATCAATGTGATTAATTTTTTAATCGAAAGCAATATATTATACCTATTTTTTATTATATGCTTTTTAAACATGACAGTTTTCGTAATTCTTCGATAAAGTGATGTTGCCGAAGTTTATTTTTACATAATTAACAAATGAATAATTGTCCAAATAGATCAGGTGATTTAATGAAATATATTTATACAAATATCGCATATTATCCATTAATACGTTTATTTTTCTCAAATAAGCTTGAACAATCTTGAAAGATAACGAATCCGTCACTGATTTTCTACCTGAGTTCATAAAACATACCTCAAAGCTAACATGGTAGCGTCTGGAAAATTGGTATTTTTTAGGATAATGATATGTAAATTAATCGCGTGCACATAGACTACATCTTCAATTTTAAATAATGTGTATCCCAAAGCACGTTATTTTACATTGGAACAATGCGGAAATTGCTAGTAAATCTATAAAACTCTATAATATTATGTATGAATGCGACTCGACCTTAATTGCTTTCGTCTAAACCCTCTAAATATTTTTAAATAATGTGATAAAACAGATCAGCGCAAATTTTTCAAAGCATTCACCAAGGCATCTTTAAGACACGGGTACACATTACGACTTAAATGCATACTTACTATTCAATACATGTTCCAAATCTGTGAAGAGTACCAGCAAAAATATGTTAGTGATAGGCTATTTTATCGAAAGTGAGATAAACAAACAATTTTTTTACATCTGTCACACTAGCTAACAACTTGAACTGTCGCCTCCATTAATAATGATCGTCAAAATTTCGTTCAATTTTGCATTTTATATCTAAGGCTTCATGGTTCCTAAGCGCAAGGAGTATTTATTAAGCATAATGTGACTAGTAATCGCGCAATAACTTCTTTAATTGGGCGGTTTTACTGTTATTTCTTGTTTATTCACATTCTAATAGCCAATGGCATTGTCGCGGCGTACTGCGAAATTCCATTGCTGAGTATAATGTAAGCAAAGAACACGTCAATCGGTTGACATCTGTTGCTTATTCTTATTTAAAGCATTGTTACCACCACCCGCGCAATCAATTATTGTTAAGTTGTATTGCCTATATATGTGTATGTGGCGAAAGCTGCAAACAGTAAATGTTCGTGACTGCATAGAAATTGTGCAGCCGACATTTCCAGTCAAGTTCAAAGTATGCGAGACTGCTAGAGGTGGGAGTCTCATATCCAAATTTGATTTCAATATATAATTAATGCGGTTTGATCCTCGATAGTCAGTTTGCCGTCGTACTCTGATGATGATCATGGAAGGTCGAAACGCGTCAGTGCGTTGCGGCTGGCGGTAGTTTTGTTATGTTGTTCGACGACTGGTTAAATACAATGGGATTGGTGTTTACTTCAAGCTCGCAAACTTGATTTAAAGAATTGTTACCACCACCCGCGCAATCAATTATTGTTTAAATTGTATTGCCTATATATGTATATGTGGCGAAAGCTGCAAACAGTTAATGTTCGTGACTGCATAGAAATTGTGCAGCCGACATTTCCAGTCAAGTTCAATGTATGCGAGACTGCTAGAGGTGAGAGCCGCATATCTAAATTTGATTTCCATATATATTCAATGCGGTTTGATCCTCGATAGTCAGTTTGCCGTCGTACTCTGATGATGATCATGGAAGGTCGAAACGCGTCAGTGCGTTGCAGCTGGCGGTAGTTTTGTTATGTTGTTCGACGACTGGTTAAATACAATGGGATTGGTGTTTACTTCAAGCTCGCAAACTTGATTTAAAGAATTGTTACCACCACCCGCGCAATCAATTATTGTTTAAATTGTATTGCCTATATATGTATATGTGGCGAAAGCTGAAAACAGTTAATGTTCGTGACTGCATAGAAATTGTGCAGTCGACATTTCCAGTCAAGTTCAATGTATGCGAGACGGCTAGAGGTAAGAGCCGCATATCTAAATTTGAATTCCATATATATTCAATGCGGTTTGATCCTCCATAATCAGTTTGCTGTCGTACTCTGTTGATGATCATGGAAGGTCGAAACGCGTCATTGGTTGCGGCTGGCGGTAGTTTTGTTATGTTGTTCGACGACTGGTTAAATAAAATGGGGTTGGTGTTTACTTCAAGCTCGCAAACTTGATTTAAATTATTCTGCAGTGTGTTTGCTTTCTTAGTAGCACGTGGACAGATTTTTTTCTAGACAGACCATGTTTTTAATACGCTAATACTCATACGTTTTTTCGTAGCATCTAAGAAATATTAACCCTCTCATATAGCTAATGAACTTAATTTCCATAGTTAAATTTAAGAAAAACAAATTTTCTGCGATGTCCAATTGCACGAACTATGTCAACTTGTACACTTTTTAATTTTTAACGATAGAAATTCATGGGAAATTTGGCCCGGTATTTCTATGTATGCTAAACTGGTAATTCGAGAAATTCTATCGTAGAATTCTAAAATGTGATAACACATCGTCATACGATATTAATTTGTTAAGGACTTTTCCATTAAGCCTGTCCACTATCATCAGCTTATATTTAAAATGAGCTTTAAAAAATTCCTTTTATTGCACATTTTCTATAACGAGGACTTTAAATACATTGAAGTAATTTGAATTAGGGTATTAAATTGCACAGTTTGATGATGTTTTCTTACACTCACTCCATAAGTATATCACATAAAAAGTATTATCAAGATTATAGTTAGAGGCAGTTTTATTTTATGCGCGGACGCTGACTGCAAATATTCTAAGTCAGAGGTGTTATCTTAATAGCAAAATCTTTCTTGTTATATATATATATATATATATACATATATATATATATATATATACATATATTTTCATAAATTAAGCATTGTTTAATTTAGAAAAGGGCAATTAACCAGGTAAACCGGCTTTCATCTTATTAGGATCTCTTTAAGGACTGTCCGGAATTTTCCACACACAGGGCACGAACTTAGGCATGTCTGCTTCGGAATCTGTGACCTTAAATGATGAGTCATCCTGGCTATACACAATTTTCAAATATATACTAGCTTATGTTGTTTGGTTAGCCTTTTATGCAAGTCAAGGATAGTATGATTGATCAATAATGATCCTTCCGCAGGTTCACCTACGGAAACCTTGTTACGAATTTTACTTCCTCTAAATGATCAAGTTTGGTCCTCTTCTCGGCACCGGTCGAACAGGCTCACACCTGTTGCAATAGCACCAATCCAAAGGTCTTGCCTAACCATTCAATGGGTAGTAGCAACGGGCGAGGTGTACAAAGGGCAGGGACATAATCAGCACAAGTTTATGACTTGCACTTACTGGGAATTCTTCGTTCACGGGGGATAATTACAAACCCCGATCCCTGTCACGACGGTCATGGACCAGTTTGCCTAACCCTTTCGCGCCAGGATGTCATACTCGTTGGTACCGTCATTGTAGCGCGCGTGCGGCCCAAGCCATCTAAGGGCATCACAGATCTGTTATTGCTCAATTTCGTATTGCTAACGCAATTTGTCTCTCTAAGAAGTTTCAACCGCGCAGTAGGACGCCCGACAAGAGATCTTCCGCACAGAGTGCAGCAAAACCCTAGCAAAGCTGTCCAACCAGTTGCATATCTTTAGAACTAAAGTTCTGCGTAAAATTCTGAACACAACTTGAAGTGGTACCAATAAGGACGAAACCGGTCTTCTGTTGAATCGCCTTCTCTACATTGCCCAACGCTTAGTTTATACTCATATATATATATATATATATATATATATATATATATATATATATATATATATATATATATATATATAGTAATGGCGTTCACATTACAATCGTAAAGTTGATTTCAAATATTTTTTAACACCGCTTGCGCAACCAAAAAGCATTTAATTATATAAATGTCCAAATTATTACAACTTAATCAGGTAGTGTGGCGTGTGCCCTATTATACCAGACTAGGGGTGTCTAGTTTGAACTTTAGGTCTACAATGATGGTATATTCGCTCCAACTGAAGGAAAGTTTAACCAAAGAACGTTAATTAGTTTATTACTGAAAATTATGTGTATCATGCTGCAGGGCGGTTCAGAGGTAGGAACAACACATTCCAAAGCAGACCTACTCAGGCTCGAGTCCTGTCCCCAAAAAATGCTGCACAGCACGTGGAGAGTTTCAAAACAAACGAAACGGACTTACTGGAGGAGTTACCTTTTCGATAATACAAATTGATATTTTTTATACTTAAAATTGTGAATATAGTAAGTTTATGGTGTTTATATCAATACCGCAACGTTGTTTAAAATAATAGTTTTGTATTGGCTGTGCCAATGACAGACAGTTAGTTGATGCTACGCGAGACATTGTTCAGTTAGTTATATTTTGTGAATATGGTTTTGGAATAAGTCGTTGGTACTTCAAATTTCGTTAATCGCTCAAATGCACATAATTTTAGAGCAATTTTTATCAAATATTGCACATTTCGTGCTTCAAAAATCAGGACGTTTTTCAGCTTTAAAAAGGATACTAGTCTTATTCCTTTGTGTTGTGTTAATCAAATTATTAGAAATGCTTGCAAACGGATGTTTGTATATCCGATCTTTCTTTATTAGGTAACACGCTTTTACCTTTTAGATAGTAATCTGTTACAAGTTTGGCTATTAGTTTTCTGTCATATCGATCGTTTTCTAACTAATCTCCTCACTATTGACGAAAACATCCATAAATGCGAAATTAGTCATTTTTCATGAATTTAGCATAGAAGATTTTCTAGACAGTGGTTAAAAAATTACTCTGCAAGTCATTTTTCAAAATTGATGCAACATCCGCCTCTTCAGTGATTCACAACATTGAATTTTTTATTAAAATTTTATTTTTAATGACTGATATTTACCATTAATAATCATCATTTTCAAAATTTCAGTTAATGCGCCTTTAATAACGTTTTCTCAATAATCTGCAAATGTGCATATCGTAAAGAAAATCATGAATTAATACATTGTATTATATGAAAATTTCGCAGCAATGTTTACCAGAAATAATATCAAATATACCTTTTAATTCCATCATAAAAACATTTATTATTTTAAATCACTCTGGATCACCAACTGTTGCCAGATTATAGCAAACAGAAAAATCTTTACGTTCTATTTGCTTGTGTATAATTTGAAATTTATTGGACATTTCTCTATTTTACGCTATCTCTCTCTGGTAACTTTCTGTTTGTTACTATATTAAAAAATTAAGTAATATTTATATTACAATTTCTTTTTAATTATTTTGCTTTCTTGAACGAATTTCAATTAATCTGTAGAACACCTATGAAAATTTTAACAAAGGTATGTAAATTTCAATTACTATCACGATATAATTATGCCTGACACTAAATTTTTAATACTCAATTATTATATACGATTTATGTGTAGTCATGATAAGAAAATCCCAACATTGCTCTCTGTTCTGATATTCTTGCATTACTTCTGTCATTGGAATATAAACAAAAAACAGAATTCAATTGTTTCATGAAATTGTATATGCATTTAATACTCAAACATCTACAAGATTTATGCTGAAATTCTTGTTCAAGATGAGAATTAATAATGCAGCTGACATTAGAAATTTTCCGAAACATCAAATTTGATCATTTTAGTTTATTTTAAAAATATATATAAAAACGAGCTCCAGTGAGCAACGAGGATTAGAGAAATTGGAATTCGCGCAGATATACACGAACAGATTTTTTAAATTTATAATTCGGATCCAAATTTGTTCTATTCTATACCAGTTTCTTCATTTATGAGGTTATTTTCGTATAAATAACTAGCCACCGATTATCAGTTCATTTCGTCTTATGGATTCGAGCAATTCTTTATCAGCACACAAATAAGATCTCAATATTTTAATGCAGAATATTTTTATATATCTGACCTTAAAATTTAAAACAAATATGTAGTATAAAGTGAATTTGAAATCAAGTTAACAATGTTCAAGAAAACCGGTGTATATAAAACCATTCACAATTTTCGCCTGTATATTGATAAATAAGTATTTTGAATCTCTTTACCGGTATTTCTTATCCATTTTTTTAATAAAGTTAATCGCAGTTGCTTTCAAAAATGTCAGTTACATTGGGCGTGCGCATTGGGACCACTTCCAATTTTCGCTATGCCTAACTTTACATAACTTTCTGCGAAATTTTGTACTTGGGACGCGATTCAGAATTAAATGTGACATGCGTTTAGCAAGTTGTAATTTACCTTTTTTTTCCATTTCGCAAATCTAGCAGTGATATTGGTCTTCGATGCGTCCGACACTAGGGCATAGAATGCGACGAAAATAAATAATATGCCGGGACAAACAAACTTCATGCCTGTTGAACTGGTACAAGTATTTGCAATTCGAAGACAAAAAGCGACAAGCCCAGAATAGCGGAGGAATGAAAGATTGGCAAATTGAAATAAAATGAGGGTATATAACTCTCATGGCTCATAATGGACTTCTATTATATATAAGAGTGCTCATTGAGTTAATGCCTATATATATATATTTTTCGTGATGTTTAACGCTGATTTACCAAATAAATAATCATCATATAAAGTGTAATTATTTAGGTGCTTCAGAAAAAATAATGAATTGCATAGTAGGTCAACCATGACCATAATGGAATAAGTAAATGTTTTGCATGCTTTCTGTTTGATATTTCAGATAAATGGTGTATAATTTTTAAGCTTCAAATTAATTAAATCATTAATTAATTGCGTTATGAATTTAATTAATTGTCCTATTTTCCATTCGATTTTACGTAGTCTGTTTGCTTGCCTGTTCATTGGACTTCACAAAAGCTAGGTCGTAAATAGTTATGCTTTTTTTGAACCAATATACCTTATTATCAGTATTATTTACTGTGTAATTAGGTGTTTAAATTTTAAAAATTGGTCTATATGTACACATTTTGTGCACTTTTATTCAATTATGTCTGCTCAGTTAGGTCAAACAGGTGGCTAGAATGATTTAGTGTGAAAGAGAGACGTTTAAACGCCTCAGCTTCAAGTAAATGCCGCTACGACATTACAAACTCGGTTAAAGTGCCATAAATAAAGCGTTATGTACTATTAGGGGCCCCTAACAGGGCCGGTCGTGCGTTCTCCGGCAAATGCCAAGAACGTCCGTAAGTAAAAAGACGTCCATCTTGAGTTGACTTGGGTTGTGGTTCCTTCTGTTGTTGCGTTGTAATCTCGATGTGGAAACTTCGTTGAAGTTCTGCATTAATTGGCTCGTCTCTCTAGTTGTACAGCAACAAAATTGGCGTTACTAATGTTGCCAATTGTTGGTGAAGACAATCCAATAATCAGCGTAGGTGATGACAGCCGACAGCACGCACACGTAAAGCACAGCAGAATGCAAACGCGACAACTAAACTGCATGGTAAATTTGCCGTGCTTAAATAGCCATGTCATAGAAATATATGGCTACTTGCACACAATTGGTTAACGGCAAGTTTCGTTTTTTTCTCATTGGTGCAGCTCAAATCGAATTTAATTTAATTTACGCAATATGTCGGCAATTTATTTGGGTCGTTACATCACTTTCCTCTCTGAAAAAAAAGAAAAAAAATACCTCTCTGCGAGGCTAGATAAGAATTGCATGACAGAGTTCGAACCAAGTTAAGCAAAAAAATAATGTACCATAAATGCTGGGCTTAAGTATGCTTGTTGGTTGCTTCAACAATGATATGATGCCAGGTAACCACTAGGAATTGCTACATAAATTGTTAGCTCTAGTGGCCGGTCATACCGCGTGAGGCAAAATAGAGCAGTGTAAGATTTGGGAGCCGCAGCGTGAAGATTTCGAGGTAAATCGCCTCTGAAGTTCCCAAGTTTAAGTTAAAACCTAGGCAGACTGGATCGTCGTCAATGCGTTTGTATACGACCAAACGAGCTAGAGTGTATGCTCGACGTTGTGGTCATGATATTTATAGAGTGGTCTTTGTGCAATTGATGAAGTTGAGATATGCATTGAAAGTGGCCTGTACTATGATATGAAGCTGATAACTACTTAGTGTTGCTACACGAAAGCGTTAGCTCCAAGTAGCTGGTCATACCAAAATAGGCAGTGTGAATGTCATGTGTAAGAAATGCATTATAATGTAAAAATATATACATTAAAATTAAAGGTAACTGAAAACAAAATATGTACACGAACATTGCCTCAGAGATGACATAATACCAAAGAACTGTTCAAAAATGCTACACAATTGTTAGCTAAGAAAAGCTGGTTATGCCACGTGAGATAAATGCGAAAAATAACGTAAGGTTAAAAAATTTTTGATACGTAGATTAACGAAAAGTTAATGTTAAAAAATATCAATTACGTGATATGCAAAGCAGGTTATTGAGATTATGGGCAGACGGACCCTGAGACGTGTGTAGAAGGTTGACAGCTCTCAGAATCAGGCGGTTCGATAAATGGTTTCAACCTGTCTATGCTTTATGATTTTGGTGTCGCGCCTTGCATAATAATGAAGTATTTGGGTTGTCTGAGCAAAATCGGGTAAGGACCGCGATACTTTGGTTGTAGTGGTGCAACAGCAGTGTCGTTGCGAACGAGTACTCTCTTGCAGATGTGGAGCTGCGAGTGAACGAAGACTGGACGAGGCGTATGTCTCGGCTGCTGTTCAGACATGTTACTGAAATGAAGTCGAAGGCGTGTAGCTTCGTCTTGTGGGTCATCCTGTGCGGGTAGTAGACGTGGGAGCTGATTAGGCAGGCGTAGATCCATGCCATGCAAGTGTTGTGACGCAGACGTTTTAATGGATTCACGAGTACGGGAACGCATGCCAAGCAGAACTATGCATTCTCTCTACCATACCGTTAGCTTGGGGATGGTTGGCAGTCGTCTGGCTTAAGGTGCATTCCATGTACCGCAAGGTGGTTTTGAAACGATCCGATGAGAAGCAAATGACTATGTCAGTGATGACCTCATTGGGAACACCATAATTGGATATCCATGCAGAGATAAAACCGTTAGTTACTTCGTCCGCAGAAATGGTGCCAAGAGGTAATGCCGCAGGCCACCGTGTAAATCTATCAATCATAGTTAGAAGGTAGCTGAAACCTTGAAACTTTGTCAGATGAACTATGTCGATGTGGACGATGGCTAGGCGAGAAGTAGTTCGAAAATGTTGCAACTTAGAACGAGTGTGTCGTGTGATCTTGTTTTTCTGACAAATAGCACACTCGGAGACCCATCGTTTAACGTTCTGCCTAAGTCTGTGACCCCAGAAACGATCTGTGAGAAGTCGGACAGTCGCTTGGCTTCCTGGGTGAGAAATTGAGTGAATTGAGTCGAAAACTTTTCTCTGAAGGCTGGTCGGCAGAACTGGCTTGTTGGGCTGCGTACCCGTGAAGTAAACAATTGGTAAGCCTTCCCAGAGACGGCATATGAACTTGGTTGGGTGACGGGCTATTGATCTTTGAATGTGAATGTCATCGCGTTGTTCCGTTCGCAGGAGGGATGGCGTTAGTGCAGGTTCACTGAGTGTCACGGAGTTGACAGTGAATGGCGACGGCGAAGGTGGTTGTAGCGAGACGTCTGGCCTGGAAAGGGCATCTGCAATGAAGTTCTGTTTGCCCTTGACGTGAAAGATGTCAAATTGCCATTCGCTTAGACGTGAAAGCTGTCTTTCCACTCTGGCAGGGTACTTGGCGATAGATGAAGTTGCGTTTCGAAGTGCGCTAACTAAGTGGTGCATGATCTGTGAAAACAACAAATCTGCTACTGCCAATGATGCTGATAAAATGGCGCACTGCGTCGTGGATGGCGAGAAGTTCTCGACCGAAAGTGTCGTACCTCGTTTCTACTGGTTGGAGAGTACGCGAGTAGAAACTGATAGGCTTCCGAACTCCGTCGATCTCTTGTTCCAAAGTGGCTCCAATAGCGAATTCAGAAGCATCTGTCGTGAGTAGAAATGGCTTTTCGAAATCTGGATGCGTTAGCATTGTGGCATTTGCTAACGAGTTGATGGCGAGTCGAAGTAATTCCTCGTCTTCGGATGACCAAGCAATGATGGAATTCTTGCTAAGTCCTTTTCGATTCCGCAGGTGCCTGCACAAAGGATAAAGTTGTCTTGAAAGGCCCGAAAGGAACTTGCGATAGTAGTTTAGTACTCCCATAATTTTCTGCAACTCGCAAACAGTCTTCGGTGACTTGATATTCTTGATTGAATTCGCATTTGATGGCAAAGGTTGAATAACTTGGGGCGTGATACGATGCCATAAGAAGTCCACGGATGTAGTTGCAATCTGTGCCTTGTCACAATTGATCTTGAGTCCGCAGTTGGATAAGCGTGAGAGGACATATCGTAGATGCTTGGCATGAGATTCTAAGTCTGGACTGAATACCATTATGTCATCGAGATATGACATACAATAAGCAGAGTCGTCGCGAAGTATGTTGTCCATGAATCTTTGAAATGTCTGTGTAGCACACTTAAGTCCAAAAGGCATGTAAAGATATTCGAAAAGGCCAAATGGAGTGATGACTGCAGTTTTCTCGATATCCTCTGGTGCTACCGGTATGTGATGGTACGCTTGTCTGAGGTCAATCACTGAGAAGAAATTGCTGCCGTTGAGTTTTTCAAGTAAAGTGTTAATATTTGGAATAGGATATGCATCAGATTTTGTCACTGAATTTAGCTTACGGTAGTCTCCACAGGCTCTGTACGATCCGTTTGATTTTGAGACTAAGTGCAGTGGTGACGCCCATGAACTTTTCGATGGTCTGATGATTCCCTCTTCCAAAAGCCTTGAGAATTCTTCTTGGGCAGCTTTCAGCTTAGCAGGAGCCAGTGGTCGCTTCTTGAGTGCAATAGGTTGTCCTTCTGTGACGATATGATGCATCGTGTTGGAGACTCGTAGCTCTGACTTGTTAAGATCGAAAAGCGATTTGTATTTTCGAAGAGCTGCTGATATCTCTGCTGAATGATGCACTGGGGTTGGCTGAATGACCTGTAACTCCAAACGCTCGGAGGCAAGTGTCCAAAAACTTTGCTCAAGTCCGGTGGAGGGGTCGATGATCTTTTGATTGGCAAGATCAACAATGAGCCGAAATTTCAGAAGGAAATCAAGGCCTATTATATTATGTGAGACCTTGGCAATGATGAAGTTGTGGGAAAATTCACGTCGTAGACCTATGTTGAGTGTGCGATATTGGCAGCCATAAGTTGGTATGGGCTCGCCTGTAGCTGTTGCGAGAAGAACGCCTAGCGACATCTCGGCCATTGAATCACCCTTGAGAACTGAGACTGCTGCACCTGTGTCTACGATGATCTCTTCGCCGGTTTAGAAATCAAGAAGGTGCAGAAGCACGTTGGGCTGTTTGGCCGGGTCATGCAAACAAGTAGGCTGGTATTTTTTGAAGCAGTTACTGTGACGTGCTTTTGTTCTGCGCTCATTCAACTGTGGAAGCTTTTTGTGGGTAAGCGTTTCGTTAAAGTATATTTATATATTTTCATATTGCTTATAAATTTATGCTTTTAAGATCCCGTAAGATTGTTAGAATGTCAGGTCCAATTTTAGATATTGATGTTCCTGTTTGGGATGGAGATAGTGAGCTATTCTTTATGCGCGTAGACTCCGCTTTCTCCCCGTTTCCTGATTATGACAGTCATCAAAAACTGTCGAAGGTTTTTGCTAAACTACCTTCTGAATTGCAGCGACGGATTTATCCTAAGCTTGAGGCCATTAGGAAGCTACCTAATCCCATTTTGGGCCTACAAAACGAAGTAGAATCCTTGCTTGGGCCCACAGAGACTGAGCAGATAATAAACAAATATGCGCAGTTAGATATGCCAAATCTTGGCCCCATCGAAATACTGAGGGAATTACGGAAACGTTGGTATAAAACCAACATTTCTGACCATGAGGCTAAGGTTGTTTTTATTAACAATCTTCCACAAACATTAAAACTCTTTGCCAGACAGCTCCCCAACACTCTCTCTATAGATGACTTATCTGAGAGATGTGAGTTAGAATATAGGGTTTTGGAACCCAAAGTGAATCCATCATCCTTTTCTTCACCCCCGCAAGATGATAGACTCTCCTCTTTAGAGAGGACAGTGGCGAACATGGCTAAAGTTCTAGAAGGATTGGCCATTACCAAATCCGAGCTAAATCAAGTGAATGCTCGACCCAAATTCGTTCCTAAGCCCAATTATAACGGTAGGCGGCGATCGAGATCTCCGCAATCCTTTAATAAATATGCCCCAAAGAACTGGTGTTATAACCACCAGAAGTTTTTTATGCTTGCCAAGTTTGTCTTTGTCGTTCCGAAGAATTTCCGAATGAGTGTCAATTTCCACAGCTGACGGAGAGGACAACAGACCGCAGGCACAAGGGTGCATCAGTATCGGGAAACGTCTGGCGCAGGAAGTAGAAGACCGTACTTTCTGCACATCAACGGCATCAACGGCGCTACAGGGAAGAAGCCAACTACAATCCGACATCCCTGTCGACTCTTTTCGTCCACGCCGAATTTTTCACATAGAGAACCAAATGGACAACGCCGGTCGCAATCACCAGCCTACTTGTTTGCATGACCCGGCCAAACAGCCCAACGAACTTCTGCACCTTCTTGATTTCAAAACTGGCGAAGAGTTCATCGTAGACACAGGTGCGGCAGTCTCAGTTCTCAAAGGTGATTCAATGGCCGAGATGTCGCTAGGCGTTCTTCTCGCAACAGCTACAGGCGAGCCCATACCAACTTATGGCTGCCAATACCGCACACTCAACATAGGTCTACGACGTGAATTTTCCCACAACTTCATCATTGCCAAGGTCTCACATAATATAATAGGCCTTGATTTCCTTCTAAAATTTCGGCTCATTGTTGATCTTGCCAATCAAAAGATCATCGACCCCTCCACCGGACTTGAACAAAGCTTTTGGACACTTGCCTCCGAGCGTTTGGAGTTACAGGTCATTCAGCCAACCCCAGTGCATCATTCAGCAGAGATATCAGCAGCTCTTCGAAAATACAAATCGCTTTTCGATCTTAACAAGTCAGAGCTACGAGTCTCCAACACGATGCATCATATCGTCACAGAAGGACAACCTATTGCACTCAAGAAGCGACCACTGGCTCCTGCTAAGCTGAAAGCTGCCCAAGAAGAATTCTCAAGGCTTTTGGAAGAGGGAATCATCAGACCATCGAAAAGTTCATGGGCGTCACCACTGCACTTAGTCTCTAAATCAAACGGATCGTACAGAGCCTGTGGAGACTACCGTAAGCTAAATTCAGTGACAAAATCTGATGCATATCCTATTCCAAATATCAACACTTTACTTGAAAAACTCAACGGCAGCAATTTCTTCTCAGTGATTGACCTCAGACAAGCGTACCATCACATACCGGTAGCACCAGAGGATATCGAGAAAACTGCAGTCATCACTCCATTTGGCCTTTTTGAATATCTTTACATGCCTTTTGGACTTAAGTGTGCTACTCAGACATTTCAAAGATTCATAGACAACATACTTCGCGACGACTCTGCTTATTGTATGTCATATCTCGATGACATTATGGTATTCAGTCCAGATCTAGAATCTCATGCGAAACATCTACGAAATGTCCTCTCACGCTTATCCAACCACGGACTCAAGATCAACTGTGACAAGACGCAGATTGCAACTT
>JAQBSW010007200.1:0-42571 GCA_029291075.1 Eudiplozoon nipponicum
ATTTCAACATTTATCAACCGGGCATGATGGTAAACTAACAAATGTGAATGAAATCGAAATGAACATTTGAGGAATAGAAATTCATATCTGTGACACTCATCCCAAATATTCTCGCATACATCGCACTTAACTAATTTGGTATGTTCGAATGACGGGAGTTGTGATAAATTGAGCGACTAATGGAATAAAATAGGTTTGGTGCTTTACTGCATTCCACAAACATCACAAAAGCGTTTAATGTAATAGCTTGAATTTTGAAAACGACATTATCTTAAGTTCATCAATTATTTTTGAAAAATTAGCGACATTAGCTTGCAAATAATGTTTAAGATAGAGTTCATTTCTTATATTTACACATAGCAGATTGATGTCCGCATAAAACATCTGAAAACTCAACTCAGATTTCTGTAGTGTTAAATCCAAAGTGCAAATTTGGGCATAAATTTGCGAAGACCAGAAAACTAGTTTCGTGGTAACTTTCTATTCAATCAAATTGGATTTCAATTGGCGTAGGATATAAGGACAAGTAACTACCCTAAATAGGAAAGAACACAAAATGAGCTCGTTATTTAGAGTCACACTGGCGTTTCATAACAGTTTTACAGATCTCAGGAGAATGCGTGTCATTAAATTCGGCCAGGTTTTGATAATTTAAAAATTACCCATGCCAGAACTAGTACCACACAAAAATAATGAATTTCATATAAATAAATTAGCTTTATTTGCGCGGGAGGTAATAACGACTATTTTAATCATGACTGCGTTCTCCATATCAACACCTCATCCATTATGTGCATACATTTGTCAGTATAAATTACGCATTTTATGATGCGAAAAAGACAATTCATCCCTATTGGAAACTCATCAAGTACTGTCCATAATTTGCCCCGTACAGGGCTCGAATCTGGGCAGGTCTGATTCGGAAGCTGGTTCTATTACCACTGAGCCATCCTGGTGCACACTAAACACAATTTCCAGTTATATAGTTTTGGTTAGCCTTTCCCTTAGCTGGAGCATATGTAGCAAATATTCAGGCATTAATTAATATATAACTGAAAATTGTGTTCAGTGTGCGGCAGAGTGGCTCAGTGGTTAGAGCACCAGATTCAGTCGAATACCATCCCAGGTTCGAACCTTGTCCACAGAAAATTCTGGACTGTACATGATGAGTTCCGAATAAAAAAGGAACAAGTCTACTGGATGAATTTCTTTTTCCACACCGTAAAATAAAGGTGTTTATGTCAAGATCGCAGCCGCGATTAAATTAAATAATCAAATGACTGGCCGCGAATTATGTAATCCAACATGTATATTCAGCAGTACGAAAAATGCTAACTCTATGGACGTTACCAACTGTATCATAAGCATCAAATGGTAGCACCAAAGTCAGTTCATCGCACTCACGTAAAATAGAAACGAAATTAAGGCGCAAGCAATAACGTCTGCACGAGAAGCACATGATCATACAGTACTTAAACGCACTGTATACTAAGCATAGATAAACAAATAGTTCAAATCACACGAATGAACAGATTGCAGACAATTAGAAAAAAAGTAGTATGACAAGACAAATTTAATATTCCGCCAATACAAAACCCAAATCATACACACCTCCGAAATTCGCAATCAAATGGTTAGTTGCTATCACAAATCCTTTTGAAATACATACTATATTTACTCAACGTGTAGTTTAAGTTATTGTGATGGTAAGCATACTCGAAATAGTTATGCTTGCTCTAAATAAAATTATTCCAAAATTAATTGGTTTATTAGTTTAATGAGTGTTTTTCTTTTCAGGAAATCAATTAATGACTTATTACTTCGAATAAATAAATAAATATATACATAAATAAATAAATAAATAACTAAATAAATAATAATTAAACAGATTTTACAAGGTAGAGAAAACACATTTAATAAAAAAGTGGAACACTGACCGATGAATTTGGAGGATATCTAGCAACACCTTGCAGTCTTTAAAATATATATATATATATATATATATATATATATATATATATATATATATATAAGTAGTGGGCAGAATTGATAAGATCGGGATTTAAACCAGGAAGTGTTTTGGCGTAGATTAATGCAACACAGTGTATAAAAAGTTTAGTTTTATACCAACTGTTGTTTTTTGAACATCCTCTCTTTCTGGTGGGTCCTCGTGTGTACGGAATTTGACCTCAACTGCCAGCTTGCCATCTCGGATCTGTCATTTTAAGGTAGACACCGCACCACCTTTGGTTGAGGCATTGGCTCGAATTAAATGGCAGGATTTGATTTGATATCTTTTGTCGGTACATATATACAATTGTATAAGACAGCAAGTGCAAGTATTCACCTATAGAGGTTTCATTCTTATTATGTATATTAAACATAGAGACGTATATATATATATATATATATATATATATATGTTATATATATATATATATATACAAATGCGTGTGTGTGTATATTTCCCATCTGCTAAGCTTATGAACCCCGGTGTAATCTGTCAATAATTGACAGCTCTAAATAGGATGGGTTATAATAATTTCTGCCTTCATAAACCTGGTAAATTCTAAATTGCCTTCAATATATTTTATATTATTTGTCTTAGTTGTTTGCCATTATTGCAGAGAAAAATTTTGAGAGTGTGCAATAATGTAATTGGATGGCTTGTTAATTGCTATAATTAGTCCAAAATAAATCGGATTCTGACAGTTAGGTAGTTAAAAATATGTCACTGTTTAACGTGGGTGCGTTATTTAATTTTCGCTCGACTGGCAAGCTCACAAAAATTTCTTTTATATAATTAGGAAAAAACAATATAATCTTCATTTGAAGATGATTCATAAATTTAATAGGTTTAATTTTATCCATCAAATAAAACTGAGCACTTTAATTTATAGATGCATCATTCGTTAAATTATATTTTTTATTAGCATCGATCTTATATAGATTACGTTATTGTGCAATTCTTATTATGATAGATGACTTATCTTACAAACGATCATTGCAAAACTTTGCAGAAATGTTAAATCCTGTATATTTAATAAAAGAAGAAATATTCTCAGCAAGATTTAAAAAAAATAATTATGCGATATGTCAAACAAGCGTGAAAAATTTACTCAGATTTATTTAAAGCGAAAGATGCAATGAATCTTTTACGTCTACAAAGCACGAAATGAAATACTAGCGCATATAAACTTTTGGCTGTAATTTTCTATTTTTTATTTGATTAAAACTCGTTGCTACCAAAATCAAAATTGCAAATAACTCCTCAATGATAATCCAAATAGAACAACCATCATCAGTTATTTAGATAGCCATGTCAACTTCACTTGTATCAAAGATTATCTCGTAGATATATAAGTAAAATATATACTTATATATATATATACATATATATATATATATATACATATATTGTACACAAAATTATTTATCGAACAATATAGCCATAGTGTTAGTATCCTTTACAGACTCGGTATATATATTATATTGTGTGAGCTAGCGTTGAAGTTACATTGTCGAAGACTTTATATGATGTTTGCTTCAGTACTGCAGGTTTACAAATTTGTCTAGGAGATTGTTCCGTCCTATTATTCCACATTCTTCGACCAAATATATAGAGGTTAAAGGGCGTAATACCGGCGCCTACTGATGAGTCGCCAGTAAGCACGAATCGAATGTGCATGAGATTATACTTTCCGTTCATGCTGCCTTTGGTTTATCCTTCTGGTCACAACTGAACTAATTTGTTACTAGGTTCGCAACACCTAATACATACTTGAACAATATATTAATTTTATAATGAAATGTTAATCACGCCGTACAATAACAAACAATCGCCGCACCACCAATTCAAATCAAATTGGTAAATGTTAAATATTGTCTTGTTTTTACAAGAATAATAATAATAACCTAAAACATAGCCGAGCTACAACACTTGTCTCCAAAATTGACGTCATCTACGTCAAATTTATAACGAACTCGTGGGTGGAGTCTCAATCATATGTCATCTGTGTGATCTGATGTAGTTTTAGTCATGCCAGTTTGCTGTTTAATCTTTGAAGTCGTCGTTGGCTCTTGACATGATGGTGACTCTTGTTCTTAATTATTGTGACAACCCGTTCTCATTGGTGTCCGTTCCCGGAACTCGAATGGAGACTTTAATCGATTAATGGACACTGGTCTATGATTTTCATTATAATCAATTACGAAGAACTTCAGACAGCGCTTGATTAACGGATAAGGTACGGTATACTGTAGCTTTAATGTCGGCTGGAGGCGTCTATTCGGACATTTGCTTGCTTACATGTGTAATAATATATATTTATTTACATATATATAATTATTTTATATATTTTATACAGTATTCATTACCTGATAAAGCAAATTCAATTCAACAGGACGGGAATGGGACACCTGTACAATCGTTTCAGAATCTTGCAGTACAATCACTGCGCCTTTCATAATGCACACTGCACGCCAATTTAAATTATAAACCAACATGTGGATTTTTTTGTCATTTCGTAAAGTAGAGCCCATTTGGCATTATTTCAGAATTAATGTTCAATTTATCTGACCCAGGATTTGGCAATGTAGAGCCGACATCGTGCCAAAGAGAGGAGTAATAATGAAAGTTAAATGGCAGGATATTATGTCATAAATATAGTGCAAGTACGAATATTTCATTGCACAAAGTTGCAAATGCAATTCATCAAACACAACTGTTTTATCTCTATTTAGCACTCAACAAGAACTTGCCAGTGGATGAATTGCATGATTTTGAAATATACGTGCCCCAGTTCGAGCACCGGCTGCGGAGATTCTGGAAATTACTTCATGATTGCGCAATAAGGACGAAGTTTTTCCACTAGATAAATTGTGTTTGCTATCCTATACAATGCGAAATATATACATATAGTAATCAATTTTGCTGCAACATAATTTACGTGAAGAAGCATATCACTTTCCATTAACAAGATAATTGTCGTAATAATCTATCGATTACACAGTTATTTTAACCCTGTTGGGATCTATCTAATAAGATCTACGGTCTCGAGTCAATAACATGACAATCAAGTTCACATATTGCAATAATTCATGGTTGATATAACAAAATGAAAATATTCTAAATTACGTAATATGTACGTAAAAGAGATTATAAAGGATTAAGGCTGCTTCTCACTGGATATAAAAATAAAGACCACTGTTGTAATTTGACAGATCTGAGTTGGCCAGTTAGGCAATTGTGTCAAAACGAATGAGATTAATCAATCATTGGTTGTGCGGTTGGTAAGGAAATGTAATAAAGTTTGTTTAACATCACCATTTTGCATATTTGAGCCTGGACATGACAAGTTTACGAGAGGATGTCAGCAATATGTATTATCAAGCAGATCACCGTATCTTACCTGATCTGCTTTTTAATTAACGCAGTTGTTTTCCTTCTTCACCAAAACATGTCGTCTTCAATTATCGGCAAATTCTGGCTGGTACGTGATGATTTCCCAATAAGGACGAATCCGCTCTACAGGATGAATTGCCTTTTATATAGTATACAATACTTTGTTTATACTGGCAAATGACTGTTCATAATGGGTCAGGTGTTTATATCAAGATTGCAATTTATAATAAATAAATCCACTGAATATATACGATTATCGATTATTCCGGACTAACACACGAAGTTTTAAGGTATTATATATATATATATATATATATATATATATATATATATATATATATATATATATATATATATATCGTTATTATGTCCATTGCCTTCGAATATTACACAGTATATTTCTAATTCGGAAGAAAAAACATTAATAACAAAGTGGATAATGGCCATTTATTTCGAGAATATTAAACTTCACTTTAAAATCTTTCATTTATATACATTCTGGGTTTTCATTTGATTTTGTGGGTGGCAACAAATTTAACTCGGTTTTACGTCTATTTTGTATTTTGGCTGATTAGTAAGTGTGTATTCGTTTGTTTCTGTGTGTGTGCCTGTGTACATGTAAGCGCCTTTCTCGCAGTATTGCATATTGATGTCTGAGATCTGGTCATTCTTGTATTGATGGCTTGAGAGTTAACCATCTGTTCGCACTGTTGGCTGTTACGTGTACGAATATCATTATTCTGAGTGTAGTTTTTGGTTACACTTTATTACGCAATACTATTTTCTTCATCTGGTAAGAGCGTAGATGCGGATTGCAATTTTGAATGCTCATATTGTTTCGAAATTTCTGTCATCGTATGTGCAGCGGTTTTCTCCTCGTCAGTTTGTTGCCAATCCGATTGATTGTTTGTTGATTCTAGTCGAGGGTCAGTTCGGTCTTGCCTGGATACTAATAAATTGTTGTTGAATTTTGTTATTTGTGGCCAGTCGATAAGAATATCATTTTGATGAATCTGTTGAATAATTACATTTGAAAAATAACATTAGTACACGTAACAGCGAACAATTCGAGCAGATGCTTAACTCTGAAGCCAACAATAAAAGAATGACCAGATCTCAGACATCACTTTGCAATACAGCGAGAAAGACCCTTACATCCAAAAAAGCATACAGACAGACACAAACGCATACACACTTTCTAATCAGCCAAAACAAAAAATAGAATTAAAACCAAGTCAGATTTGTTGCCACTCAAATAATCAAATGAAACCCAGAATGTATATAAATGAAAGATTATAAAGAGAAGTTTAGTATTCTTGAAATAAACGAAGATTATCTACTTTGTAAGTAATATGTTTTTTCTTCCTAATTAGATATATATATATATATATATATATATATATATATATATATATATCTTGAAATGGAGCTTTAATCAAATTCGCAGTACCCTCCTATGTGCAAAAACAAAAAGAAATTTTATCAGACACAAGAAAAATTTCTTTCTCATTATCTCCTGAAGTATCTACTAATTAACATATCTGTAAATATAAATTGGAAAGCAAAACAAGATAGAAATATGTAATCATAGAGAGAGTGTGAAAAACAGAAGCCAATCAATTGCGTGCGTCACATCCATTTTAAGCTCAACACCTGTACATGCTTCTTCTGCTTGCATAAATCCGGCTGCAGTTTGTTTACTCATAAGATTTCGTATGTGGCTAGCTCCCTTTTGTTTTTGCATTTAGTAATTACTTTGAATGCTACGTCCGGAGAACAAACGTGTAATGTTTCGACGATGTGTTGCGCAATTGCAGAAGTGTATTCACCATTTGATTTAAAACAGGCGTTTAAGTTACAATGTCGATAGGCCTACGTAAGTTGATCGAATACCTGCGCATGTATAATGGTAAATAATTTTTGATATCGACATTAACGGCTGTTTCTCTTTGATTGCTGACAAAGGCAAGTGTGTTACCCTAAAAAAACACTCGTAATTTAGCTGCATTAAATGTGCGTGTTGATGCTGCTTTAACATCCTTTTGTGCCATTCGGGAAACTGCATCCTCCTTAAATGGGATGTTCAGGTAGACTGTTTTCTTCTTTAACCTGTTATACGTATGTTTCTGTTTAATTCCCGTTTTAATAACTGATTCAATTAATTGTCAGGGCTAGCCATTAGACATTAAATCGTTAATTGCTTTATTATATTCATTTTCTTTAGAATCGTGACTAACCAACCTGTCAATTCTTGAAAAGTTTCCGTTTTTCCACACTCTTTCTATGTTTACATATTTATATCCTGGTTTGCTTTCCAATTTATATATAATGAGATCTTCATTAGTAGATACTTGAGGAGATAATGCAAAAGAAATGTTTCTTGTATCTGATAATTTTTTTTTATTTTTGCACATAGGAAGAGTACAATGAATATATATATATATATATATATATATATATATATATATATATATATATATATATATATATATTCATTGTAACCTTCCTGTGTGCAAAAACAAAAGGAAATTTTGTCAGATATAAGAAATATTTCTTTCGCATGTTCTTCTCAAATATCTACTAAAGAACATATCTTTATATATAAATTGGAAAGCAAAACAAGATAGAAATATGTGAACAAAGGAGTGTGAAAAATAGAAAAGGGGAATTAAACAGAAACAGACGTATTATCGGCCAGAAAGGGGGGGGATGCAGTTTCCCGAATGGCAAAAATGATAGTTGAAGCAGCATTAACACGCACATTTAATAAAGCCAAACTACGAGTGTTATTTAGGGTAACACACTTGCCTTTACCAGCAGTCAAAGAGAAACAGCGTTAATGTCGATATCAAATATTATTTACCAATATTCATGCGCAAGTTGTCGATCAACTTACGTAGGCCGATCGACCAGACGGTTCATTACTCGAATGAGAGAACAGTGCAACTTAGACGCCTGTTTTAAATCAAATGGTGAATACACGTCTGCTATTGCGCAACACATCATCGAAACATCGCACGTATGTTCTCCAGACGTAGCATTCAAAGTAATTACTAAATGCAAAAACAAAAGGGAGCTAGCCACATACGAAGCCTTATGGATAAACAAATTGCAGCCGGATTTATGTAAGCAGAAGAAGCACGTACAAGCATTGAGCTTGAACTGGATGTGACGCACGCAATTTGATTGGTTTCTATTTTTCACACTCGCTTTGTTCACATATTTCTATCTTGTTTTGCTTTCCAATTTATATATAAAGATATGTTCATTAGTAGATATTTTAGAAGACCATGCGAAAGAAAATTTTCTTATATCTGATAAAATTTCTTTTTGTTTTTGCACACAGAAAGGGTACAATGAATTTTATTAAAGCTCGCATTTCAAAAGAATATATATATATATATATATATATATATATATATATATATGTGTGTGTGTTTGTGTGTGTGTGAGAGAGAGTATGTATGTGCGTGTGAGCTTGACCGTATATTACTCTTCACAATATTTTATTAAAATAATGTCAATAAATGTTTTTGTTCGTCAGTGTTGTTTCAAAAGGAACCGATTTTCGAATTCGGCAACACAGAAATTTCGATAGTCCATACACTTGTGAACACTGAACATTCACAATTAGCCTAAATATATTACACTGGTCTTGAATCTTCATTAAAATATTTACTGTAAGGAGGACTGTATCTGAATTAATCAGGTGGACAGTGGTGCAAACACCTTGTTGCGCCCATCAAGGAAAAGGTAATTAAACTATTCCTCGTCGTGCAATATGTTTACTTTTAAAGCTTACTAAGGACTGTATCTATTTCAGTTAATGAGTTTCCAAACAAAAAATATAATTAATCAGATCAAGTCATTTTATGAATCAGAGTCTTAATCTCCTTTTCTGACTCAGGATAAACATTTCCATTATTTTACAGGTCATATATTTTATTACTATAATACTACTTTATAAATAATCCTGTTGCTCCATTTTCATCCTCTTTAAGACATATTGTCCAATTGGTTAATAAATCTTCTCTCAAACATTTTAATTGATAATTCGACATGCATTCTTCCTTTCTATGTTCTAACAACTTTCTGAGTACGTATAACTCAAATTTAGCTCTATCTTTATCCTGGAGTACCTGGTAAATCTATACAATTTATATGATTATCCCATTTTTAGTTGTGTAATAAATCAAAAAATACTCGAGAGAACGGCCAAATTCAAGTTCAATAAATAAAAATAAAACAGCATCCAAGCGGTATCTTATTTAAATGTTCTGTACCCATTCGCTCAGTTTCTTATCACGGAGTTATTATGAAATTTGATTCGTCAAACACATTTTCTGGCATTTGAAAATGTCTCATTAAATATTTTCCATAAAAATATTTCTCAAGCCGTTAAATTTTTTGACATTCGTAACTGATGTTATTTCAATTAATTCATCAATTAACCTGATTTCTATACTGCGATTTCCTATAGCAACACATCTACAGCCACCAAATCTATCTGACTGCCAGTCTTCATTGAGTGTCTAGGTAGGTCTGAACTTTGAATTTGCATGTATTTAGGTGCCTTTTTGTTTTCGCCTCTATGTACCTTTCTCGGGCACATGATTTGACCTATTTACCTGAGCTTGCAATCTTTGCAAGGTATCTCATATTTTCGTGATATTTACACGAGTTAAATTTTTCCTTTCTTGTTCGGAAGATTATTGCTTAATTATGAGCTTATCTGAATAATCTTCTGATGTCGTATTTAGTTGCTAGCATTCTTATTTAAATATTCAATCTGGAATCGGGTGATCGAATATTCCTGCGTTTTTAAAAATTCGTTTTATCATTGCACTGTTTTTAAATAACATTACCTTAGTGGCCTTTTCTATTACTTTTATCGGCCAAATTTTCGTCATGAAAGTATGTATTAGGTTTTGCGAACCTAGTAACAAATTAGTTCAGTTGTGACCAGAAGGATAAACCAAAGGCATCATGAACGGAAAGTATAATCTCATGCACATTCGTTTCGTGCTTACTGGCGACTCATCAGTAGGAGCCGGTATTACGCCCTTTAACCACTATATATTTGGTAGAAGAATGTGGAATAATAGGACGGTACAATCTCCTAGACGAATGTGTAAACCTGTAATAGTGAAGCTAACATAATCTAAAGTCAACGACAATGCGACTTCAATGCTAACTCACACTATATAATATATATACCGAGTCTGTAAAGGATACTAACACAATGGCTATTGTGTTAGTAACTGATACCTTTTTTAAATCGATGAGTACCGGATACTAACACTATGGTTTCCGAGTCGGTACCTGATACCAATGTGATGGATATAAATTTATGCTAAAGTTCACCCAAATTGAGAATTACAACAATTTCCGAACACCTGTTACTCCAGTTAAACCATTCGTCATGAATGTTTGCATCAATCACCTCAGTTTCTTATCTCGGCACATCTGGACCACCATTAAAATATTTCTTAATATCATGGATTTAATACTGCCTAATTTCATTCCAGCAGGATACCACAATAAGTAACTCTCCTATAAATATCTATGTCGATTATCTGATCACTCCATTTCAGTTTTATAAAAATAAATGACAACACGTCTTCCCTTTCCTCTTCGGAAGTAAATGTTTATAATCCTAGCCACTCAGCTAAATTAGGAAATGTACCAAACCCGTTTTCACTGAAATCGCAAATTATGAAAATATCATCCAAGAACCTCACGAGAAATTTAGGTTTGGGAGGCATTTTCATTAATGGATTACTTAATCACGTTTCATCATTAGGAGCGGGTATTACGCACCATACCCGCTATATATTTGCCTGAGGTATTTGGGAAAATTGGGAAATATAATCACCTAATTTTACGCTAAAATTCACTAAAATCGAGACTTCCATCTACATCAAATAAGCAATTTATTACTAGGTGCCCAAAATGTAATACACATTTGCATATGTATAATGTATTTGCAACAAGCAGTAACTTACAGTTATATATTTAATTAAATGATTTCATAATTACCGCAAAAATATATAACTGACGACCATCAAGTTCAGAGTGTATGGATTTGCTGGAGAAACATGTGTTCAGATGTAGTTGTAATTCTTAATTTTGGTGAACTTTAGTATACCTTTAAATCCGTCGTTCCGGCAACGTGTACCGACAGGGCAACCATAGAGTTGGTACAATGTACGTTTTCGACAGTCGTAATATTGGTATTAGATACAGACCGAAAAGCTATATTTTTGGTACTCTTTACAGGCTTGGTACGTATATTATTTATATATTAAGTTGGCTTTGAAGTCGCATTGTCGAAGACTTGATATGAAGTTAGCTCTACAACTGCAGGTTTATCCATTAGTCAAATTCTTCAAAATTCATCACACAAACATAAAGTGGGAATAAGGCGTGGCGCCAGATTCATCTGACGAGTTACCAGTAAGCACGAAAGGAATATGCACACTAGATTATACGATCCGTCCATGCTGTCTTTGGTTTTTCCTTCTGGTCATATTTGAACTAATTTGTTAGTAGGCGCACAACACACAATACATAATATATATATATATATATATATATATATATATATATATATATATACATATATATATATATATATATAATATTTCTAATTAGGAAGAAGAAACATTAATAACAGTGTGGATAATGGCCATTAATTTCGAGAATTCTAAACGTCACTTTACAATCTTTCATTTAATACATTCTGGGTTTTAATTTGATTATGTGCGTGGCAACAAATCTGATTCGGTTTTATTTCTATTGCGTGTTTTGGCTGATTAATAAGCGTGTATGCCTTTGGGTCTGTGTGTGTGCCTATTTCCATGTGAGTGTCTTTCACGCTGTATCGCATAGTGATTTCTGAGATCTGATCATTCTTTTTATAATGGCTTGAGAGTTCACCATCAATACAAGAATGACCAGATCTCAGAATATATATATATATATATATATATATATATATATATATATATATATATATATATACTAGAAACAAGAATCGTAATTCACGGAATTAAATTTAATAATAAATATCATTTCTACCAGTAGTTAGTAATATTTTCGTTCATTCATTCATAAATGTCTATTTATCTTATGTAAGTATGCCTTGGCCAATTTTATATTGCTATTACGCATTGTATACTGATTTACTTTTGTGAAGCCGTTTCATCGCCTTCCGTTTGAATATGTTGTTTTTTGAGGTACGACTCACTTTGAAAGGCTTTTTAGAAATTATTCTTTTCCTGCCGAACTTCACTACCTCTTTAGTTATCTTTGCACGTTTAAACAAGACTTAAGCTGATTAATTGCGATATCTTCAAAATCCAGAATAACCGAAAAATTATTAATACTTCTCATGTTACCTGTTAATGTATAAATATTATCAACACAGCTTTGGTTGGCAACGAAACCATCTAGCTCTATAATTGGGTTATGTAAGTGTTCTTAGGACTGTGATAACTATAACGGTGAACTGGTTTGATTTTGTACAGATGTGCGATAAGTTACTCATGGCCTTATATTTATTCTTATCCAAAAGGTTTCGTATGTTATTTCGCACTTCTCATTTCTGTGTCTCTCTTTCTCTCTATCCGTTTCCATTTGTCTATCTATCTCTGTCTCATCCTCTTTCTCTCTATTTCACTCTTTCTGGGTAGTCTTAATTCGTAGCCTACGTACATCATTTATGTCTGCGGAAGTGTATGTTGTTTGTCAGTTTCAATTTTAATTACCTTAACCTGAGCATTACTGTATGTTAATTGAAAAGTATTTTGTTTCAGAACGGGCGTGTATTAGTGGGCTTATTATCTAATTAATGGTTAATCAAGTATTGACAAAAAGTCAATATAAATTTCATCCACTGTTAACTTAAATTTTAAAGCTCTAAGTGAGCTGAATGCTTATAAAACGACTCTCATCTCCTACATTGATTATTTTCTTGCTAAATAATTTCCATATTTTTCTTTTCTTATCATTAATTATGTTATTTTATATTTTAATTAAGCTTCTTATTTTACTGGAAATGATTTCTTTGCGTCCTGCCACCACCCTTTCTACTGTGGTAATACAGCATTTCAAACGTTACGAATAAAATAGTTAGTCTGACGCGTGCATAGGGAAAGAACATACCAATTGACTGTAGTTCAATTTTGATTGGTATACACATGAATTAGATTTAGTTTGTTGCATCATTTTAGATATGTATACACACACACGCATGAATATGCGTGACATGCGCCATGTCAAAATACATCTTGAGGGTCCGAAAGAAATTTCACACGTGCCTGGTTCGTTTGTTTTTTTTAAAATTTGATCACGTGTGTTGATGTCAGATAATGAACTGTTCATGTGATGTATTGGATTCCTCAACCTATAATGTGAGGGGGACCTCAATTATGTCACTGAACATGATGAGAATATAATAAATAGTCCGACACAGGTAAAGGGTAAATTCATATTCAGCAAATCTAACTTCACTTAGTTGGATGAACATGGCGGTAATGGACATACACAAATGACGCAAATCTATGCAGTGAAAGGCAAGTCAGTATTGCTGACATGGCTAGAGGAAATATCGCACTGACTTCATTAATTCATCTTTATGAATCTTGTAATAATGGGTGAAGGGAAGGTAGTGGCCGCCTAAGGCCGTCGAAATATCTTCAAGGAACAAAACAACTGGAATTCAGACGGTGTTAGTCACAACACAGATCAGACCAATTTATAAATCCAGTTTCGTAATTTTTACATTCTCTTAAGCAACGGCGTATGCTAGCTTACACCGATGCTTTAATACTTATTTTCTATATGTAGATTCATATAAGTTTACACATATATTTAGACATATCAAATTATTCGCATAAGGTTGTGGGCTGAAATTTGCGCAGTTCTGTGTATTTGACGAATCTGTTGTATGGATTAGTCGCGAATGTTGGATAGCTTTTTATCATCCTGGATATAAGTATACATGATGTATATATATATATATATATATATATATATATATATATATATATATATATATATATATATATGATTATTTGTATGCATTAATTTTTTTGAAGTTTCTTTTGTAGATAATGTCGAAGTTCTTGACTTGTCTTGTTGAATGATTATGGGAGAGTTTTTCTAAGTTATTGATTTGCGTGCACGTTTTGCAGCATAGTTCTATCTGGGCACTCTTTGTTTATAAAGTATTGAAATTTGCATCCATTTTTTGATCTAAATACACATAATTTGGAAGGATCTCGAATTTGCTTCATGTAATTGACGTGGATATTTGTTTTCATGGTCAGCACCTTACCGTGCTGTCATCTGTGGATATAGACTATTTGGGTGAGTATAATATATATATATATATATATATATATATATATATATATATATATATATATGAGAAAAATTAGATAAACTTGATACCTTAAGGAATACAATTAATGAAACCTTGATCGCAAAGGTTATCATAACAACTATGTAAACCATGTTAATGGGCTTGATATGAAACCCTATCTCCTTACAGTTATCAAGATACGGAACAAAGCAGAGCTGCCGTCAGTAGCAATTCCTGACGCGTTTCGACCATTCGGATTTACCGTCATAACAAGACAGCAAACTGACTAGTGATGATCAAACCGCAATGCATATGCAAGAAAATAAAATTTCGATATGCGGCTATCACCTCTAGTATTCTCAGATATTTTGTGCAAGTTTGAGGTTTTTGAATGCTCTCTCTATATATATGCCGTCACAAACATAAACTTTTTCAGCTTTTGATAAATGTATATCAATTATACAATTGAACAATCGTTGATCGCACGTGTGGTGACAATAATTATTTAGTCAATTTTCCGTCGTACTCTGATGATGATCATGGACGGTCGAAGCGTTTCAGAACGTGTGGCTGATGTTTCGTAATGTGTGTTGTGCAACCTAATGAAGCAAACGGAATTAATTTTCTCTCTAATGCAAAAATGGACTTAGAGAACTGTTATCGCCAACCCTGCAATCCATTAACTTTGTCCATCTGATTTATTATTAAATAGAAATTTGCGTGAAAAAAAGTTATTGTTTAAAATCCTGGAAATGTAATCATTTAATCGAATTTGTTTTAATCGATTCACGAGTGAATGAGGAAACGGCTGAGTCGGTAGTATTTGACGTATGCTTTAGTACAAGTGCTAGAACTTTGGACAAGGCGGCTTACATCGTCCTTATGCGAAATATTTAAGCTTATCAGGTTACAGTAACCCTCCACTTAGTGGATTTAATTATCCTACTGAGAGCTCGCTGCAATATTTGGCACACCGAATTATTTATTGAAAAGCGTTTTAAACTTAATCATTTTGGTTTAGGCCCACAGGAGGTTATATAGAAAAACATATGAGGACCACAAATATTGATACAATTGTTTAACTTTATAACGTCAATTTCAATGATTACATGATCATTTGAAATTCATTTATGTGCCAATTATATATGAACAAATTGTGTTAAACTGCAAAATAAAGCGAAGAAAAGTTGCATACTGACGTAGCAGCAAACGAAAAAAAGGGTTAATTAATTTACAGTTTGTTGCAGGGACCTAATATATACACAATTGTGCATTAGATATTGCACCCTATTAAAATATTAATTCACATAGGACCCAAAAGGAAAAACCGAAGTTAGCATGTACTAAAAGTATATGCGTATTTGAACATTCGTTTCGTGCTTAATGGCGACTTATCAGAGGAGCCGGTATTACGCCCTATAACTATTATCCATTAAGTTAAAGAACGTGGGAAAAAGGACGGCACAATTTCCAATACGAATGTGCATACAAGTATGAGTGGGGTTAACTTTATATAAATTCTTCGACAATGCGACTTCAGAGTCAATTCATTGTATATAATACATATACCAGGCCTGTGAAGTGTACCAACACCATTGGTATTGTGTCATGCTGACTGGTTTATCCTTCCGGTCCTATATAAATTAACTTATTACTAGGTGCGCAACACCTAATACACAAATGAGTTGTCGCGTACTGATTTTTTTAATGCACTTTCTACTGGCATACCACTGAACAAGCAAGTATGTATTAGGTGTTGCGAACCTAGTTTCAAATAAATTCAGTTGGGATCAGAAGAATAAACCAAAGACAGCATGAACGGAAAGTATAATCTAATTCACATTCGTTTCGTGCTTACTGGCGACTCATCAGTAGAAGCCGGTATTATGCCCTTTAACCACTATATATTTTGGTTAGGAATGTGGGATAATAGACGTATGTGTAAACCTAAAGAAGTGAAGCTAACATCATATAGTCTCAAAAATGCGACGTCCACGCTAACTCACTCTATAAAATGTATATAACGAGTGTGTAAACGATACTAACACCATGGCTATTGTGTTAGTAACCGATACCAACATTGTAGTACCGAAAAGGTACATGATACTAACACTATGGTTGCCGAGTCGGTACATGGTAGCAACATGATGGATATCAATCTATGCTATAGTTCACCGAAATTGAGAATTACTATTATTTTGGAACATCTGTTACTCCAGTAAATCCATACACTCTGGCCTTGATCGATATCATTTATCACATTTCGCGGTAAGCATGGTATCATTGAATTCTATTTATAACAGATAAATACTGTTTGTTGTGGAGAACTAATATATATGCAAGGATCGAAACACCTAATACATACTTGCATATTTATTAGTTCTCCGCAACAAACAGTATTTATCTGTTATATATTGAATTCAATGATGTCATGCTTACTGCGAAATGTGATAACTGATATCGATCAAGGCCAGAGTGTATGGATTTACTGGAGTAACAGGTGTTCAGATATAGTTGTAATTCTCAATTTCGGTGAACTATAGTATAGATTGATATCCATCATGTTGCTACCATGTACCGACTCAACAACCATAGTGTTAGTATCATGTACCTTTTCGGTACTACAATGTTGGTATCGGTTACTAACACAATAACCATGGTGTTAGTATCATTTACAGACTCGTTATATGCATATTATAGAGTGAGTTAACGTGGACGTGGGATTTTCGAGACTATATGATGTTAGCTTTACTACTTTAGGTTTACACATACGTCTATTATCCCACATTCCTCACCCAAATATATAGTGGTTAAAGGGCGTAATACCGGCTCCTACTGATGAGTCGCCAGTAAGCACGAAACGAATGTGAATGAATCATGCTGTTTTTGGTTTATCCTTCTAGTCACAACTGAACTAATTTGTTACTAGGTTCGCAACATCTAATACATACTTGCATATACATTAGTTCTCCGCAACAAACAGTATCTCACTTAACTTGCACATTTAACATTCTGACTTTTACATTCACCTTAAATATCTGTGATTTGACTATTATTAATGTACATTATTCATTACGTCGATTAAGTAGAGTAAAGCAGCGTTTTACAGAGCATACACTTAACTAGAGATTGCAAAAAATTGAAAACATAATGAAATTTAGAAAAGGCAGCTCATTCGCTAGTAATTATATAAAATTATTGGTGTTTATATCTAGATCAGAACCATAATTGAAATATATTTTACCACCACCCGCGCAACAAACTATCGTTTAATTATATGGATGTTCAATTTAATATCAAGAACCCAGGCTGCGTAGTACCTGTTGTATAGTGATATATATATGGGACCTTTCGTTGGAACTTTAAGTATGAAGAGATATCATACAGTTTCGACTGAAATAAAAAGCCAATTAAGAATTATTAGTTAGTGTACAGCTGAAAATTGTATTTAGTATTCGACAGGTTGGCTCTGTGGTTAGAGTTAGAGATTACGAACCAGACGTGCCTATGTTCGAATCCTGTCCGCGGCAAGGCCTGATGAGTTCTTAATAAGGACGAAACCGTTCCATTGGATGTATTGCCTTTTCCACACTATGCAATACATAGTTTTTACCGACAAATTTATGTACATTGTGGAACAGGTGTTTATTTTAGTACCGCAACCATGATTTAAATTAATAAAGTAATGAGCGGAAATTTAGAGCCCTACTCTTATATTTGTACACACTATAACAGAAATCGATTCAAAGTTCTATAAAATATTTCACATCACGACTCAAAGTTCCACCACTATACATATTATGCAGAATACTTGTAAATGTGACCAATACCACATTTGAGAATAATAACTATTCTTAATGACTGATACTCCTGGCCTCGATCAAATACAGTTATCACATTGATATCATTCAATAGAACAAGCAATATTTATATATTTGCGGTTTCAGCGAACTAAATTTTATGCATTTTTGTATAATATATGAACTAATTTTTAACATTTTCCCCCATATATTACAAGTACGATATGTTAATGTCAGCATGAATAAAGTATATGGTCCGTCGCCTCAAGTGAAGCAGTAAGGTATCCGCCTAGCAATTAACTATACGTATGCGAACTTTATAAGTGGAAGAATCATCCTTGTACGAAGTATTCAGCAATGTGATCTCAATGCAACTCCCTTTATTCGCAACTTTCCGAACCTGTAAAGATGGGTTAATTTTCATCAAAATCGATAGTGACGACCATTCTGAACGCCAGCTACACCTTGTTTCATTCTTTTTCCCTGTGAGCTTGAATACTTCTATTTCTAACCAATAAAAGAAAATCAATCCAGAAATATTGACCGTCGTTAGGATAAAAGTTGCATCGCATCAGTGCGTTTGATAAATTGTTTGTTGATTATTATTATTGTTATTCTTGTTATTATTATTATTATTATTATTATTATTACATATTACATATTTATTATTATTATTGTTTTAATATTTGTGCATTGATTAGAACATTTGTTGCTTTATTATGAAAATTTGTTTTTGTAATGCAAATGTTGAGGTGGTCATTTGTGGAAAAGTCAGAGTTGCTGACGATATTAACGGTAATCCACATGACTTTAATCCTTTTGATAAAAAAAATTAAAAATAGGGATATTGTTGAGATTACCCAAGGCAGTTATTGAAAACAGTGACAATATTAATTATGATAACTAAGATAGTTAAGGCTATGCTCTTAAAACAATGAATTGCATATTAATTTGTTTAAATATGGCGTTGTTAGAAGTAAAAATAATTATAATAATGAATAATGTGATGCCAATATTTTATTTCGAGGTGATTATAATGCTGACGTGGATTAAGATTCTACAAAATTCTGACAAATATTAAGAAAATTATGGGAATAAATATAGAAAATTGATGAATTGAAGTCAAAATTATGTTTACCAGGGTAATGATAGTAGAATAGTTTATCACATCAAAAGAAAGATGAATAAAATGTTAATAATTAAAACGAATGTGTTGATGCCGAAAGTGATAATGATAATCATCAATTTGATCTCCTTTAAGCCGATTTTCCTGTTCATCCCAGTGAATTTAATTGGTCTCATATCAAGAATTACGGCCAAAATCATAATGTTACTGATGCAAAAGGTTGTTCCTTTGAAGGACAATAGCAGCACCGTTAAAAATTATTAACGTATATTTATTTTGGCAATAAAGATATGCATGGTTTTAATTCTGAATCGGATAAACATTTTAAGCCACTGTTAATAATGCAATTATGATGACGAGATTAAAGCGCTTGTAACCGGAATGATGCAAACGATGATGGTGCTGTTGTAAATGGAAATTGGTCCGCTTCAATTGACGAAAAAAATGATGCTGTTAATGATTATTACACCAATAATGAAGTCTTTGATGTGGTAAACACCTGCAGTGAAAACGACGCTATTAATCGTAAACACCGCTCGAACACAGTTCGTGAAATTGTTGATTATTTAATAGTAAATAAATAAAATAATACGGTTACACTTATTTACATTACTTAAGCTTGTCTAATCAATGATTAAATTATTAATATTCTGTTTAATATCTGGTGATTCAGGTTTTATTTTTACCTAAGTTATTATCGATAGCTAGAAGCGCTTTTTAACATTTATCTTTTAGTTAAGCAAAATTATGTCAGAAAATATGTTAATCTGTACTAAGTTTCAAGAAGCTAAGTTAAAGCTGAATGACGGGTTATCCCACGAAATTTGTTTATCCACCAATTACGCCACAGAGCATATATTTTGCAAATACAAACTGACATTTATTTCCTATCTGTCTTAAACTATTCAAAGGCTAATTATTTAAATGCATGCAGAGCCTATCTTTTAGATTTTTTGCTAAACTAAGGCAAGACAGTTTAAACGCTTTTTCGTGTGCAATGTTATTTTGCTATTAATTGATTTTTGACATAGTTGAGTCTTAACCAATTTCACGATAGCCAATATTTAAGTCAAGTTTGCCAATTTAAGATAAATAGCAATGTTAGTTTACACATAAATAATGTGAATTATTATAATGTTTTTTATTTGGTGTCTAATCAGGAAGAGACAATTAAGAAAAATTGTCAGATATACTCGCAAAAATTGAAATACCGATTGTTTGAGGCTTTTTAGTGTTTAGCAGCTGGTCATACATTTTCGTGGACGGCAAATTTGTCGAAACTTGATAATTTTGATTAAATATTTGGTTTGCTATAATCAAGGTTGCGATCTAAATATAAACACCTGACCCATTATTTACATAAATTTTTCAGTATAAACTAAGAATTGCATAGTGTAGAAAAGGTAATTCATTCAGTAGACCGGTTTCGTCCGTATTGGAAGGGTTCATGAGTGTTAAATCGAAATCAGTTTCCGTTTTGAAATTTAATACAAATATAATTCACTAAGAAATTATTTCTATACGTATAATATCGATTTATGTGAACTCACCAGATGTTTAACAACTTCGTTGCCCTAAGCGAAGTACTCTGCTACTTACCATGATACCCGATATGCTTTTGTTATATAATGACTCTTTTTTTCATGTGAAACGACTATCTACATTCATTTTATTTCCTTTGAGCTGATCCTTCCATTTTTATACATAATTTAGTTGCAAAAACATAATCAGTAACTGTTAAACTGCATAACTCACCTGCTGCGACAAAAATCGATGCGAGTTACTTATTTCTAGCAGGCCAATCAAAGTGAAATCAATTAGTTGAATGGATAAATAGATTTTCATGTTACTAGAAGACGAATTTAATGAAGGTCAGATAAAATTAAGACTTCTGGTTGTAAGCTAACTTCAGTTTATTTATTCATATTTATACTAATTTTATTTGCTAAAAAATTTCAACTAATTAAAATCGATAATTTGATGTCAGTCACATTGCCATCTTCCTTGGCAGTCCAATTCAATCAAATATTTCTGTTAACACAGCGGCAAGTCACAGCTTCACATGACTGTGAACACGGCAGCCGGCAGGTCGAAATACTAATAAGATATAGATTCTAAAATGAATCTGCATGGAGATCATCAAGGTGTGACGTCTGATGCCATCATAGGCTTTCAACAATTATAAATAATAGGAGTTCGTAGGCACAACCGTGTAATTTAATTGTGTCTGGTTGCCGTTTATACGCCACATCTCATTCTGCCACCATGCTGGCCAGGTAAATAATGCCATATTCGGCAAACAGTGTCTGACTTATCTATGCCTAAATAAGTTTTAAGTACTCGCAACCAAAGAACAAACGCCCCGGAAGAAAAATAAACTTAATTTACCTAGTAGGAAAACAGAACCTTAAGGCGGGTTCATCTATTTCTCAACGGTGATCCCTAGAGTTCCACTAATAATCTCCAAGTTAACTCGTGTATTGCAAAGCCTAGATAAAGCGATTGTCAGCATTTTAGCCATCTTGCTAAATAAAGCCGAGGTGAGTGGCACGCTAACTTGAGCATCGCATCTACAATGTCAACACGCATATTTTTCTGCAGTTCGTACAAAATGAAGGCCATCCAGGTATTTTTAGAACAGGTAAACTTCAACATTCTCAAAAAATTAACTTGTAGTTATGAAGTTTATAGAAACTCTACACTGCCATAATTGGCTCCATTTTCATCGCTTTCAATCCAATTACCGCATTCGACTCTATTTTGTGGCACTACACAAAACATTTTTTTGGTATCGCATACCAAAATATTTTGTAAGAAAACTCACGTGATTAGAAACTCTGGTCCAAGTCGCATTAAACCTCCGGGTTTCAATTCAATAGGTGCATATTACGAATTTAGCCAAATATTTAGGTTTAAAAATTGTTTAAACTAAGTTATCGCAGAGTATAGCATCAGTGTAAAATCGCTGGTTTTAATATTTTTTTCTGCATCAATGTAAAAGTCTGCTATGATATAATTCCAACAGTTGTTGATTATATCGTGCCTCATTTCCAATGGTTAGTATGAATGATGTTGAAGCCTATGGAGGGAAGGTACGAATCAGCAACCAGCCACTAGGATGCGTACTTGGAAATGGGGATCTATCGGATATATGCGAAACTGATAGTGCAAATCTAACACTCACGAAGGAAAATTGTGGATAGTCTAAATGAGACGCTCGCATTGCGCAATCATTCAAGAAATATCTGACGGACAAGCATGCATATTACCATAATCAAGATTGCAAACTTGATATAAACTAGTGACACATTAAGTACAAACATTTGGGAGTATAAAATAAGAATGAGATAGTGTTGAATAGGCAATTCATCCAGTAGACCGGTTTCGTCCTTATTGGTAACTCATCACGTACTGTCCACAATTTGCCGCTGATAGACCTCGAACCTGGGCCAGTCTACTTTGGAATCTGATGCTCTAACCACAGAGCCACCCTGACGCACAATATACACAATTTTCAATAATGCACTCACTATTGTATCGTGATTAGCCTTTCATTCAGGTAGTGTACATATGGCATCATTTTAGACCCTCATTTTCAACTAACCATCTCCAATCTTTTATTATTGAACAGACACTACACTACATGGGGAAGTGGTATTGAAATGAATATTTATATATAATTAAACGAACATTGGTTGCTCGGGCGGTGATAACAATTACCGTAATCAAGGTCGCGCTCTAGATATAAACACCTGAATGTGTATGAACTTACATTTGTCAGTATAAACTAAACATTGTATAGTGTAGATTAATGGTTTTCGTCTCGTTTGAGTCAGATTTTATCTTTTTACAAAAAAATGTGACTATCAATTTTCTCTCTGTACATGTTGTTCGCAAGAATGCTTTGGATGAACACCTGTTTTACAATGCGGTTAGTCATTTGAGCTTTTGCGTAATTGTACGCAAATAGAATAATGACCAATAGGACAATTAGAGAACACATTAAGAGTATCCACGGTTTTCTTTCCCGGTTTATTGCTTTGCACTAGTAGTTGAGCAAAGATCCAATTGATCCCTATACGTAAGTACGCATCGAATTCTTCTTCGTGGGGGCTGGGTGTTGATTTGTACACGGAAGGCCTCAACCTCCCAAATACTAACCACTAGATATAAGGTACGATCTAATCTTATATCGTAGATTAAATCGTACCTCATTTCCAGTGACGATTGCACTATGCAACCTGGTAGAACAACATTCAAGCATTATAGGCTATAGCTGGCTTAATTTGTAGCATAGTTTACGTCAGAGGTGCTCCAAATTTAGTGTCGCGTTTGCTCTCGTTTAAGGGCGTCGTACAAGCAATCTTTAATTTAAAATTTGTGCTTCAACATGCCAAGGATCAACAAGTTTACCTTGCCCGTACACAACAATGAAAGTTTAAAAATAATACGTGATATTTTATAGCATAGTTTAAGAGAAAATGATAGTTTCATAAATAATATTATTCTTTCAGTTTTTTAGATAACAAAATAAAACAACTTAATTTCAAATTCGCCCTATATTATAAACAAAAGGAAAATATTGATTTTACAGCCAACATTATTTATTAAGCCTTCTTTGCAAAATAGATAAGCATGTTATAGTAAGTTCTCGTTGTTCAATTAAAAAAGCATATTCATTGTGTTTTCACATTTAGCACGTATAAATGTATACTTATTTTAAGAATAATGTAAAATTTTGGTTACGTTAGTTGAACATTGCCTTTTGATATGAACCATCGCGTTAGGTAGAGTTTTACTTTTGGTCAGCTTAATAAAATCATTGAGGCTAATGTAAATAAATTGGAAACAAAGATTGCAAGTTTAAATTTTGTAGATTACTTACAGCAGCGTTTTTTAGAAGAAAGAAATTGTTCTTAATGTTATTGTTCTTTGTTATAATTGAGCATATAGTGTTACTTCATAACAAATAAAACATGCGCTTAAACTTATTTCCTTCCACAATATTTTAAAGCAGAAGACGCGGTCGTAAAAAGAGGAGAGATATTTTGATCACGTTTTCTATCATTTTGCTCGTTTTAACTCCTTCTCCAGCTTCCAAGAGCCCATCAGCTACGGCCGTTGCGATTAAGTAATCGCCTTCAAGCTCCGTTTATATGCCTTCTTTGTAGTGACGAAAAGACAAGTTACAATAATACGCGCTAGTTAGAAAATGTTACCTTGGAAGAACACCTTGCATACAAAAACAAAATCAGATACTTCGATTATGCGCAGTTGACATGTTTCTGGTTTTTAATTTGGAATCTCATTAGCTTGCAAAGATTGTGTCACAACTTTCGAAGCCCGTCATCAAAACGGCAAAATCGATTGGCATTAATGGAATTCACCTGCAAATGATTAATAGTTTATCTGACGAGTGCATTTATCACGTTGTACAAAATAAATTTTACTCGAAAGTAAGGTTTTAGCAATCTGTTTCATTGAAATATTTGTAAAATTTCCTCGGTTCCATGCTTAAAAAAAACACATTTTTATGGGACTGCTATACAAATTAATTAGCATGCCTTTTTGAAATCCAAAACAAAGATATTGGAAACATAGATTATAAATATTTATGATCCAAAACGCATATTCACAATATTCCAAAAATTAATAAAATTTAATTGTCTAAATTTTCTGCCTTGCAAAACATAAGCGTCGGGGTGATTGCTCATAATTTGTTTACAGTTTTATTAAAACCTCCTACGTGACATTTTGTCATATTACGCGTTATAAATAGTCTTTTAACCAGCAACAGATCACACATCCGTAATTTGTTCTATGTATATAAAAAGTAAAAGACGCCATTCTGCCAGGGCTATGCGAACCTTGTAGTTATTACGAGTACGAGCTTTCATAATTCTGGTTCACACAGAACCAAGAGAAAATTGGAACAGGTGGACTGTAGAAGTGGATTTTTGGTAAAGATAAACGTCGTAGTACAAGTACCAGCATGAAGACATGAAGCTGACATAATTATTTCAACACAAGTCAACGTTGGCTATTTTACTTTAGTGTTTGCATTACGCAATTACCTAAACACAATAAAACAATAATTGATTGCGCGGATGGTGGTAACAATTCTTTAAATCAAGTTTGCGAGCTTGAAGTAAACACCAATCCCAATATATATAACCAGTCGTCGAACAACATAACAAAACTACCGCCAGCCGCAATGCACTGACGCGTTTCGACCTTCCATGATCATCATCGGAATGAGACAGCAAACTGAATAGCGAGGATCAAACTGCAACGCATATATATGTTTATTTGCCCTGATTTCATCATTTGAATTTGGACGATCAATTGGCCCACTCCATTCGCACATTACCTTAAAGCAATAATGCATGTAAGAAAGAGATAAAGTTCATAGATGAAGTCTTCTATGGTGTTGTGCATTGTTTATTGACCAAAAATCTTCCATCTATAAACTGACTCAAGCTGTGCTTCAACAGTATTTCTTTCTTCCTTTGCTGAACATGATGCTTCGAAACACTTAGATCAGAAAATATTATGCGAAACAGAACAAAAATTATGCATGCGATTGGTTTTGCGCAAATGTGGTTATCCATTAATATTTAGTTTCGATATATTCCTTAAAAGAGATTTGCTTTTGCGTAGTGCTTTATTTTTGTTAAAGCTGTTACGACTAGTGCAAGTTGCGGGACAATTGATGGCACTCTTAGGTGGGTAAAATCTTGATTCCTTTAAAATTGCAATGCTTGCTTTTTTTTAGAAAAAATCTGTGATGAGTTCTCACCGGTCCCGCGACGCCGAAGCCCATCTTACACCGCTTGTCCGGAAATATATTTGAATGAAGATTTGCCGAATTTTTTCCGAATTTTCAGGAGTCCATATCCAGTTCCACCTTTTGTGGTTGACAACATATCCATACTTGCCACAAGTTGCCATTTTCTCTGTGAGTATTGTGTCAACAATGAAGTTGGGACTGGAAATAATGTCCCGAAAATGCGAGAAAAATTCGGCAAATTTTAATTCAAAAATCATTTCCGGATAAACATTGTAAGGAAAGTTTCAGAGTCACAGGGCCAGTGAGAACCCATCGATCAGTTAAAAAAAATAAGCTGTGCACCTGGAAATGTAAAGGAATCAAGATTTTACCGACCTATGAGTGCTATCAATTGTCCCATATCCAGTAAAATATCCGTAATACAGTCTAAAAAAGAGAAAAAGTTAACTTCAATGAGAAAACCTGTCTTTTTATTAGTTTTTAATTTTTTTTTTCATACACATCGATTTATATGTCTAAAACGTGTTCAATTGTATAATGCTTATGACCTTTTTCCCAAAGAATACTGATGAGAAGTAGCTTCTGTCTTTACAAAAATTCCCGTTAAGCCAATGATGCATTAATTTTGTATTTAGCTACAAGTTTTCGTTAAATTCAATTTCAGAAAATTGCACAAAGTTTTGTTTGCGCGCTGAAGCATTTGAAGAGTCCCATCATTTCAGATGGGGAAAAATTTCAGCTAGACTTCCATACTGCTTTGAAAGGTTTGCAATACTTTTTTTATTCGTTAGACATCTTTTGCTTTAAGCTAAATATATTTAAATAGTCTGGTTAAACTTCAACTTAATGACTTTTCATCTTATTCAATTTCAATTGTTTTTTTCTGAATTTTCGTTTGCTTCGATTCTAGGCTCTTTCTTTCCGATAAAAGTATCATTATACACTAATGCAAAATTATACTTCATATTTATTAAATGATAATTATATCAACGCGCTGGTTGTGTTTTTCAATTTCCGCGCTCCAATTTCTACAATACCAACTAATACAAAGTCTTATAGTTTGTGGTTAACATTTTTTTCATTCGTTAGGAAACATAATAATCAATGCAGTTACATTACAGTTAAATACTGTTAAATGATGTCATGCTTACCGCGAAATGTGATAACTGATATCGATCAAGGCCAGAGTGTATGGATTGACTGGAGTAACAGGTGTTCAGAAATTGTTGTAATTCTCAATTTCGGTGAACTATAGCATAAATTGATATCCATCATATTGGTACCATGTACCGACTCGGAAACCATAGTGTTAGTACCATGTATATTTTCGGTACAATAATGTTAGAATCGGTTACTAACACAATAGCCATAGTGTTAGTATCCTTTACAGACTCGGTATATATATTATATAGTGTGAGTTGGCGTTGAAGTCGCATTGTCGTAGACTATACGATGTTAGCTTCACCATTGCAGGTTTACACATTCGTCTAGGAGATTGTACTGTCCTATTATCTCACATTCTTCACCCAAATATATAGTGGTTAAAGGGCCTAATACCGGCTCCTACTGATGAGTCGCCAGTAAGCACGAAACGAATGCGCATGAGATTATACTTTCCGTTCATGCTGCCTTAGGTTTATCCTTCTGTTCACAACTGAACTAATTTGTCACTAGGGTCGCAAATTTACTTTTATTAATTTTTATTATTGCCACGGTATATATTCAGGCACCTTTGATCACTATAAAGTAGAAGTAAACTCAAAATCTCGCGTCGGTAAAGAATGCGTTCCATTAGGTAAAGACGTGCCACATCCATATACTTCAGATTGCGTGTTACGTACACATTTTTGGTTCATGAAGTAGATCTAAACTTATGTTTTACACGAGCGAGGTGAAATCACATCAATGGTTGTGTTACAGGAAAAAAATTAATAAAACCACATACAGTATTGAAAGAAAATTTTTTCAGTGCCACGTCATGGATGCTAATTTCTGGAATTCATCTGACTGTGCGCAGAAATGCTCTTGGTAATTCCTGTTACGTGACTCGCACACAAACGTGGTCTGCAAACTATGTAAACTGCGAATTTGTAATCTTAATATCTTCTTTTATAGTTCTCATATTTATAAAAAGCCTAAGAGCGAACAATTTATATCTTTAAATTTAGTTAAAGTTTTAGATATTATATATTTGGGACTTGTTTAAAGCGTTTTTATTATCTATGTATATAAAATCAGATCATGATATGTAATTAAAGTCAATATGAATATGTATTTCTCTTCATTGCGGGAAAACAGCTATTATTTTATTTTAATAAAACATTTAGAATTTATATAATTAAACGTACATTGGTTGCGCAGGTGGTGATAACAATTATTATAATCAAGGTTGCGGTCTTGATATAAACACCTGACCCATTAATTACTTACATATGTCAGTATAAACTAAGAATTGTATAGTGTAGAAAAGGCAATTCATCCAGTAGACCGGTTTCGTCCTTATTGGGAACTCATCATGTATTGGCCAGAATTTGCCGCGGACAGGACTCGAACCTGGGCACGTCTGCTTCGGAATCTGGTGCTCTAACCACTGAGCCATCCTGCCGAACACTACACTGCACACAATTTTCAGTTATATACTAACTAATGCAACTTGGTTAGTCTATTTTTCCTATAGGTGGATCTCATATGGCATCCATTTAGACCCAAAGTTCCAACTAACCATCCCCAATCTGTCATTACTGAACAGACACAACACTACCTGGGGAAGTGAAATTGAAATGAACATTTATATAATTAAAGGAACATTGGTTGCAAAAGTGGTGATAACACTATTATATCAGTTTGGTGGACTTGAATATACTGACCTATTAATTATTTAAGAGTTATGTTAGTAGTCTAGCATTGTATAGTAGGCAATCATCTAGTAGATTCTGGTTTGTCACTTATTGGGAACTCATCAACATTTTCAGAATTTGTTGCGGGACTCGAACCTGGCACGTCGATTTGGAATCTGGTGCTCTTATCACTGAGCCATCCAGTGGTTTGAGTGCACCCAGATTGTGTGTGCCAGACGTGCCCAGGTTCGAGAGTCATGTCCAAGGGCAAATTCTGACAGTGTGATGAGTTCCCAATAAGGACGAAACCGGTCTACTGGATGAATTTCCTTTTCTACACTATACAATTCTTAGTTTATACTGACATATTTAAGTAATTAATGGATCAGGTGTATATATCAAGTCCGCAACTTTGATTATAATAATAATGTACCATATTTCGATTATTAATGATTTTTTGTATTACATTTGATTGCTCGTCAAATGTCGGATTGTTGTTAAAGTGTGATTTGTTTGCTTATTGTGTAATTAACTGAAAAAGCACTGTACTGTAGGTCATTGATTAAATAAGCAAGCATTTATTTAGGTCCTATCGCATAAAATGCACTTAGTTATTGCAACAAAATATGAAATTAACTGCCACTTTTTAATGAATTATGACTATCTGTCTACCATAGAAGTCTTAAACGATGTCACTAATATTGTTAAAATTTTATATGTATCAATTAATTTAATTGGATTCGTTTGTAAAAAAGACGAAAAATATAAATGGTTCTTATGCTCCAAATATTAAATAAAATTTCCAGTAGAATTCAGGATGTAGATCATGATAGCGCCACATTAGGAAACGGCTCAATAGAAGCCAGGAATGTTGTAGGAGCCATCCTGCTCATTCAAAACGTCACGAAATTCAGGAAGTGCATCCAAGTCTTGGAATAACGATGAAAAATTTTACAATAAAGACAGATTTAGTGTAAATATTTGCTGAAGAATAAGCATAATTTTTATATAATTTATTTCTATTAAATTCGAAATAAATGTAGTAAAATCAAAACTGCTCATTATTATTTTGTTAATTGTAAAGGAAGCTAATTAACTGAAACGAATTTTGAGTACAAATGGGAGATTTCTAAAAGAAAAATAATTCAGGTTTCTTATGAATAAACTCATGAATCATGGGGAAATTTAGAAACGTGAAATAGTTAATTGTTAAATTGCTTTGAATGTTTTGTTAAACTCTGCATGTGTTGATGCCAATGTCTTAGATCATGAAACAATTTTAATTCGGCCACCTTTATGCATGTGAAGCATGAGCAGGGAAAGAACTCGTGTTTTACAGTGCGGGCATACAGAACACCGATTTTAAAATACATTTACTTTTTGCCTGCATTCAACTCGACTACAATACGTGATGATTCAAATAGTCAATTTTTGATGGCAAGGCCGAATTATTTTGATCGTATTTATACATACATTTTGCAATAACCAACAGGAAGCGGGAAACCCACACACTGAGACACACGCATATACACATGCACATACAAATAACCAGTTTATATTTAAATCATATACTAACTACTTCTGTTTATTTAATTGGGAATTAAGGATGTTTTCACTATCAGCTACCTCAATGCCTAACACCATTTAATTCCTTGCTTCAAAAACCCTTGGAAATCTGAGTTTTGTAAACAATGTGTTCTGCTATTGTGGAGCTGTTCTCTGCTTCTCTAGCTGCTCAGTCCGAAATGTTGTGGAATTTGCTTCTTTAGCAATCATACAGTCCAGCCTATATAGTGCATTAAGCAGACAGCTCATTCCTTACACTTATGCTTAGCAGAGGGTTGTACCATCCTATTTTCCTACATTCCTCACCCGAATATATTGTGAGTAAAGGGCGTAATACAGGCTCCTACTGATGAGTCGTTAGTAAGCACGAAACGCATGTGCACGAGATTAAACATTTCTTTAACGTTGTCTTTGGTTTATCCTATTTGTTATACTTTAACCAATTTTTTAGCGGGTCAGCAACACCTAGTACACAATTGCATATATAATAGTTCTCCGCTACAAACAGCATTTGATTTTAACTATGTCAGTGGTGTTATTGAGAATGACATAAGTTATGTTGACACTGGTTGAATTTCCAGCTCTAATATCTGACAGGTCCACACCAGACGAATCGGCAGGTTTGTCCTGTAAACCGTTGGTCAGAACGGGACACACTTGCCCCTCTAAACACTTCCATGCTGTTTTGCTGATGACAGTCATTGTTCCTTGTTCTGAAAAGACACGCCGGCATCGGGGATAGAAAAACTGAAGGCTACTGGCTACGCTAACATGCATGTCATTAGCAGACGAATTGCGAATATTAATTTTAACACCGCCGGTATCAACGAGGTACGCATTTAGGAGCAGATCCGGTCGTTCTGCCGAAGGCAGCCATTTTTTCCTGTCTTATTAACACGTGCACGTCTCATGAATAATGAGAGGGGATGCGAGTAGCTATCTTAACAGCTTTATGTTGGAGTATAATTCTTGCTCAGTCCTATCCGAGATATTTTGTTTTGGTATGGAAGCGTGTAGATTGCTAGTATAGAGACGGCTATAATTTTTATCACTGTGAAATATATTGATTTTTTTGACTTTTTTTGTGTTGCTAACATGGTGTTCATATTTCTGCGTACTTAACACACAGTGATGGGAATTCGTTTTATATAAAGGAACAGAACAACAATTCTTTAAGTATAGGTTACATTTATGATGATACTCAGCAGGTTGTTGATAAATAATAATTAACGCAGTTACCTGAATTAATATACATTATATAAATAGTTATTTAAACATTAGCAGATATCTGCTTCAATTAAATCAAAAAAATGTTTTTGATTGATATATATGTTGACTTCACCTATAATGGTTGGGTCGTTATTGCGGATTACCTCAGAATTTATTCCAAGTGAGTCGTCCAGCCGAGACTTCATTTTCCCTAACTACGCAGTCAAGGTGTTCATTTGTGCAGACAATACTCTTTCTAAGTTGTCCAATCCGTCGGAAGCCATTTTGTTTAACTCAACACAAATGCTTTATTTTTAATAAATTAATTCTAGGAATTTGCTTGTTTAAAGCGCGTCCATTTAGTTAAACAAAATACAAATATTTGTTATTTTATATTCACTTCTGCAGATCGAAGTCTGCTTCCATCATTGTGCTGATTGCTTCATCTTAATTCGTGCACTTCTGCAAGGACTTCCTGTTCTATTCATTTCAGCCATTGATAAGACAATTTGAGTGTTCTCAGTCACAGCGATGGCTATTGCTAGAAAGTCTTACTACCAAACAACGACTACACTTTGCATTGTACATTAAATATACCTTTTTTTATAAAAAAACAGTCGTTACAAAAGATTAAGTATGAGTTATGTATTCGAAGTTATCGATTTACTGTGTTTGACGACGACGAATGCCAGGCAACGCATCAAGAGTGTTTAGCAGATTTACCAATAAAGCTACGTATTTTAAAACGTTTATGTATGCTCTGTAATTAATATCAGTTATTAGGAATATCGATTATTTTTAATCGATTTGACTAAGTAAACAAACATTTGTTATATCTATTGATTATGTATTCTTAATTGCATAGCTAGACGGAGTACTTATTATCATAAATTAATAAGCTTTAATTTGTTAATGGATAGTTTTTCTTTATCAATTAGTTAATTTATTCTTAAATAAAGTATTAGGCCTAACTAGAGAAGGAATTAAATTATATACAATAGAAATCCATACATGTTACACTAATGGGAAATTTGATATTTTAACTTGTACCAATATCAATTCAGAATATGCTGGGTAATGGAAATTTTTGGTTTGCCGAATGTCGTTAAGGTATTATTTGAACAGAACCTGGTTTGTGAATTTATTTTAAATACACTTCTAAAATATTCAGTCAATTGACGCATTACATTTCCTGAACTCATTACTGAATGGAGAGAGAGAGACAGGAATTCTGCAGAAATTGACGAACTAAAGCATAAAAATGTCTAAATCCTTTTAGCAGAATTATAAACTTTGCATTTGTCGCGATCGAGAGAATCAGCACCTCCACATCAACCACACGCCGAGTGCCAAACAAACGATCCGTTGGTTCAACGCCGTAGAACTTATTGTTTACTCCACAGATCTCGTGTATTGCATACATTCCTGTTTTATACCGGCTAACTTAGAGAATTACAACAATCCCATTGTTTCTGAACAATAGAAGAACATAGCAAAACCACTACTAATCACACGTTTTGACGCATTTTGGTGTTTTAGAGCACCACGGCACACTGAACAATGAGGTACAAATCGGAATGCATATATAAGGTATGGAAAATCAGATAAGCGGCTCTTACTTATTTCACTTGACAGGAATTGTTGGTTGCACAATTTGTGTAAAGTTACGACTTTTTTACGCGATTTGGCTCAATAAAGTGTGTATTTGTTTTTCGTTATGCCAAATTCATGAAGAGTAGCCAAACCGTTTGACACAATAGGAATGAACCTTATTTTTTGTGAACGAAATTTACCTTGCGGATGCTCAAATGCAAAACTTTTTTCCCATTAGGCCATTAATATGCCTTAGACAATCCTCGATTGCTGGGTTGGTGGTAATAATTCTTTAAATGAAGTTCGCGAGCTTAAAGTAAACATTTAGCAAGTAGTCAAATATTGCAGCAAACCTACCGTCAGTCAAACGCACGACGTGTTTCGAACTTCCATGATCATCATCAGAACACGACGGTAAACTGGCTAGCGAGGATCAAACTGAAATGCATTTATATTTATATATATATATATATATATATATATATATATATAAAATTTAGTCATTTGTGAATGTGTTATACAATTAAACAATCATTGATTGCGTAGGTGGAGGTAAATCAATTTCACGAACTTGAAGTTAAAAGCAATCCCGTTGTATTTAACCAGACGTTGAACAAGATAGCCAAACTACCGTCAGTCACACACATATCTAATTTTTCATTTCATGTATAGGCAGTGCGGTTTGAACTTCGCTAGTCAGTTTGCCGTCGTACTCTGATGATGATCATGGAAGGTCGATACGTGTCAGTAGGTGTCTGACGGTAGTTTGCTATGTTGTTCGACAACTAATTAAATACAATGGGATTGGTGTTTACTTCAAGCTCCAAACTTGATTTAAAGAATAGATATTCCTTAATCAAAATATGGATATAAGCAAGTGAACTATAATCATGTGCCAATGAAAATTTCTAAATGTCTAAAATATCAATTGGTCTCAGAGGGAATATTCCTGCTACAGCGAGTGCAATCAAAAGGCGTACCTTGGGCAGGAATTCATTTAATGTTGCTTCGGTCAACTTGTCTCTCAATTGTTTGACGTTCCTCAATAACATCTGCCGACCGAACCCACTAGAATGAAACGTTCGAAGTATTTTGAGAAGACCGGTGGTTTCCTCGAAATACTGGCATGCAAGGCAATAACCTAGAGTCTGTCGATTTTTTATCTACCTCTTCTTTAAAGCTCATTTCTAGGTGCTGGGATTACAGATTTAACATAAAATAGGTTTTGTAAAATCGCAATCATTAATTGTAATTTCATTGGTTATGCATTACGTTTTTTTATTAGCAACTCAACTTTATTGGGCACCAATGCCGCGTCTGATATGAACAGCTCCATTGTGGCAGCAAAGAACACCTCGCCGTCAGTCGCCCAAGTAGCAGCCGCTGCTAGAGCTGCAGCAATTACTCACGATGTTGCAGTTCCCGCTGGTTTACCATTAACTCCTAATCCATTATTAAACCCTGCTATTGGTCCGGCAATTGCCCTCGGATTACCTGGGCCAATTTGTGGTGGAGCCATTGGAAACGAATCCACGCCGAGTTTTAACAGGAATTTGTTGAATTTTCCTGGTGCCGAACCACCATTGCAGGAGCGAGTTAGACGCGCCTCGTTGTGGATGATGTCAACACAGGCTAAAGACCCACTTGGGAAATGTGCTCCACGTAGACTTGCAACTCCCACCTTTTCAGCATCTACAAAAAACTATTCCGCATTTCCAATCAGTTCAAGAATACAATTTCATCAGGGTACAGACTCAAATGCTGCAAATCAGGCACTGATAGCTTCTACGACAATGAGTAAGTTTTTTTAATCTTTACATTTATATATTTATAACGTGACGTTAAATATATTTTTAAATTCTTATTATTTCTATGGAGAGCGTTTTCTATTGCACAACACATAAACTTATTATTATTTCATCCAAAGGACCATTATTTCCTTTAATGAAGAATAAAAGTTTGAAACGCACGTTTGTCATATAAGAAGACAAACTGGATGCGTGCTTAAAAATGGAGATCAATAAGATCTTTGCGAAACTTGGTAGTTCAAAGCGATAACCAGCGAAGGCAAATCGCGGAGGTTGAACGTTTGTCATATTTGTCTAGTATGAGTTGTGTTTAAAAGTCATTCCACTTGAATGACTGCAATAACTTCAGGGTTGAGGCCACTCTTTTTATAAGTGGGACTCAATCTTTTTTGTCTGACTTTAGTGCTTGCATGTGGTCTAAAAATGTTTTTGCCATTGCTGTTATGTTTTTCACGTATTTTCACATAGGAATGCATCTAGGAACAAACAAAAGATATAAATTCTATATTTTTTTAATCAATGCCAAATTTTCCATAATTGTAATAAATTATGCGATCATTTTGTTGCTTCCAATTAATTTATTTTATTGCACAAATATTGCCTAAAATATTTTTGTGTGATACTCATATCGAAATATTTATTGAGCGTGGCAAATCTAGTAGCAAGTTTGCTTGTTCTTAACTAGAAGTATATGAGAAGTCAGTAATAACAAAAGATACAATGTCATGTACCCACGAGTTTCATGCTTACTGACGACTCATCACGCGGGAGCCTGCATTTCCCCCTAAACCAACCGTATTTATATCTAAATCTAGGTTGCAATCTTGATACAAACACTTATCTCGTTATTTACATACATTTGTCAGTAAACCAAAGTATTGTATAATATGGAAAAAGCAATTCATACAGTAGACCGGTTTCGTCCCTATTCGCAACTCATACTCTAATGGCCAAAATTTGCCGCGAACAGGGCAATGTCGCGTATGATATGTGCGCACTGACTAACCATTTGTAGGTGACTCTAATTTTATTTAAAGTTTTATAATGAACCAAAGCGTAAAAAAAACTTTTCGGTTGGCATGTACTTGCAACGGATGGTGGGTTCACTATTCTCTACATCTGGGTAAATAAAATGTCATTGGTTTTTATCTCAAGTACGCAAACATGACTTAAATTACTTCAGCCACCAACCGCGCAATTTATGATTGCTCAGTTTTGTAACTTACATTCCTGTGGCCGAAACTGCACAAACGTTATGTTTGTGACTGAATGGAAATTGTGCAGCTGATATTTCCAGTCAAGTACAATATATGCTAAAATACAAAATGTGAGACCGATCGATGTGAGTTAAACTACTATGTACATGCATTACGGTTTAATCCTTGCTTTTAGTTTTCTTTTGTTCTTTCACGCTGCACATAGAATGTCAAAATGTGACTATATATGCGGTGGAAAACCGTTTATCTATGTTGTGCAACTAGACGTATAATTCTGTGATTGGTGTTTACTCCAAGTACACAAACTTGGTTTCATGTAGTTTATATAACCAATCGTGCTATCAGTGATCTTTTAATTGACAACTGGCATAGTGGTAATGTTTTTTACAAAAGTGTTATCTTCTTGACGGTATATAATTTATGCAGCTTATATTTCCTGTGAAATACATTTTATGCGTGGCTACAAAGTTCGAAAGCTGCTGAACTGACGTTTCATAGCTTATATGAGAAATGAGTTCATATCCACATTAATCGGTTTGTCAACATCCTCTGGTAACGACTATGGAAGGTTTAAACACATCCGTATGTAAGACTGCCTGCAGATTTACCACGTTGTGCAACTTGTCAGATACAATGTGATTGGTGTTTATCTAAGTCTGGCAAACTTTAATTAACCCAAATTTATCATCAACTGTGCAATACGATATAGTTTAATTCAATAGCTTGCATGCAAGGTGTGTAAGCTATAAAAATTTCATCATCGGGACTGCAGAGAAATTTTGTTTTTTGTTGTTTCCAATCAATCAATAAATATTACTGAATACTATGACTTGACAACAAATATTATTTCTTGACGATATGATCGTCCTTAGTAAGTTCGCCATCATTCTCTGATGACGACTTTGGATGGGCAAAACTCGTGAGTAGATGCGTTTGGTGGCTTTTCTGTTATGCTGAGCAATTTGAAGAATGAGCTTGGTTGTTGCTTATCTCATTTGTAAAACTTTATTTAACAAACTTTCCGTTAAGTTTAAATAGTAAATATTTTTTGTTTTAAAGCGCAGATTACGATTAAATGACCTCTTTTTAGGTAATTATATCGGTTTGCAAACAAGTTTCTATAAATCTTTTCGCATTGTTGGCGGAAAAGCTTTATATTCATATTAAATTTTATTATCTAATTAGTATACCTTTAAGGTAACGCTGTGATAATTAATTTACCCTTCGCGTTTAAATTGCAAATGCCCGTTTAACCTCGATGGCGAACTCATTTACATCAAGGTAGGAAGGCGGTTCTATTCAAATGTAGTTAACTTCATTAAATTGCGTAGATTTTCTTTATACGCTTTATTCCGTTTATACCTTTTTATTCAAAAATAATATTTATTGATTTTTCGCGTGGTGATATGCTTCAAGTACTAACATATTTTCGTAACATATACACTCAAAGTAAGACTGCGCACATTTTCACATATTACACTGTTCATCCTCAAAGAGGCTAAAAACTGTCTATTGGGGATCGAATCACAATATAAATATATCTTGGAGACACCGATTCGGAACTTGTCCATATATTAAACAATATTTGATTGCGCGGGTGGTGGTAACAATTCTTTAAATTAAGTTTGCGAGCTTAAAGCAAATATCAAATCCAATTGTATTTTACCAGTCGTCGAACAACATAACAATGCAATGTGGTTTGATCCTCGCTAGTCATCCTCGTATTCCGATGATGATCATGGAAGGTCAGAAGACATCAATGCGTTGCGACTGGCGGTAGTTTTGTTATGTTTTTCGACGACTGGTTAAATACAATTGGATTGGTGTTTACTTCAAGCTCGCAAACTTGATTTAAAGAATTTTTATCACCACACGCGCAATCAATTATTGTTCAATTGTATTGTCTATATATTTGTGTGTCGAAAGCTACAAACAGTTAATGCTCGTGACTGCATAGATATTGTGTAGCCGACATTTCTAGTCACGTACAATGTATACAAGACTACTAGAGGTAAGAGCAGTATATCTAATTTTGCTTTCTATATATACGTAATGCGATTTGATCCTCGCTAGTTAGTTTGCCGTCGTACTCTGATGATGATCATGGAAGGTCGAAACGAGTCAGTGCGTTGCGACTGGTGGTAATCTTGTTCATATATGTCCGATTTTTCCATTTCAATAATATTATTATATGTAGGCAGCCATATATACACATTCATAAAATAGCATTTGAAAGTCGAGTCTAATAGATCATTGTATAAATGTATGAGCTCTCACCTCTAGTAGTCTCAGATAAATTGTAATTGACTGGAAATATCGGCTGCAGTCAAACTACTTAATTTAAAATAGAGGTCATTTATTTGAATCAAGCCTGAAAATTTGAGATAAACACCAATCAAAGTTTATGTAACCTGAGGCACTACACAGAAAATCTGCGTTTGGTCACACGTTCTGACGCGTTTTGAGCATTAATGGTCGCCATCTGATCACCGTGAGAGACAAACTAACGAGGATCAATGCCTAATACAAAGGTAATGCATGAAAAGTTGCTCTTACTACTAGTAATCTTGCGTAACTTGTACCTGGCTGGAAATGTCGGCTGCACAATTTCTATTCTGACTCGAATAAAATATATTTGCAGCATACGCCACACGTATACAAGTTATATAATTATTTTTATATGGTAAAAAAAATAATTTAAATCAAGTTTGCGAACTTAATTTAAACACCAAATACAATATATTTAAACAGTGACAAAATATAGAAAATTTACTTTCTGTCACACGTGCTAGCGCCTTTTATTGTTGCCACACGATTTGGTTCTTGACCAAATTTCAAAATAAGAATTAAGTATAACACCACCTCCTATGGTTGGTTGGTCATTAAGCAATAAATGCTTCCGGTACTGTGATTCGTCAAACTTTCTATGCTCTATTGTGATCTAAAAGAAGTTTTACATAGAAATCTCGGATGCTGACACGTTTTACTCACACATGGTCATCATTAAAACACGACAGAAACTGACTAAATTGAATCAGACCGCTCTTGGATGGTACAATCACCTATACGATTGTGTATACAAGCAGTTATTGAGTTACAGTCATAGAAAGTCCTCAAAAATTCGTCTTCAGAGCCAACTACCTATTTATAAAATTTACCGAGCCTATAAAGGATACGACCACAATGATTTTCAAAATACCGAGCCTGCCCCGGGAACCAGAACAATGAATTTCAAGACGGGAAAAATTTCACCAAATTAACGATCGTTGCAAATTCTAGACAGTCCTTGAAGCATTTCCTATAAAGATGAAACTGGTCTACTAGATAAACTGTTTTGTCTTATTGTTATAAAATGCTTTGTTTATACCGACAAATGTATGTATATAATGGGACAGGGACTCATTTTAACAAATTTGACCAAAATTGAGCAATACTACTACTACTTCTTATCAATTGTTGCACAAGCAAATCTGTACATTCTGGTTCTGATCGATATCACTTATCAAAATTCGCGGTAAGCGTTGCAACATTTAATTAATAAATAATGGTTATATATGTTTGTTTCTGTGAACTTTTATATATATATATATATTTCTTTTTTTAATTATTATACACTTAATGCTTACCTAGTAACTAATTATTTAACACGGAACCAGAATGATAAACTAAAACAGCAGGAAGAGGAGGTAAAATCCCATGTACGCATGCGTCTCAGGTAACTGTGACTCATTAAATAAGCAAGTAGTTGCTGGTGATAAAGATAGTTTTAATTTAGGTTGCTGTCTTGATAAAAACACCTGCCATTTTATGTACATGCAATTGTTATTATAAACTAAGTACACTATGCAATACTTATATACTAACCGGTCTACTGGATGAATTGCCTTTTCCACACTATACAATACTAATTTTATACTGAAAAATGTATGTACATAATTGGTCAGGTGTTTATATCAAGATTACAACCTTGATTTAAATAAAATGACGACATATTAATAGGAGCCCCAATTATGCCCAATGCTCACTATGTATTTGGTCAAGGAATATTGGATTTTTGAACGGAGAAAACTCTTTTATTGGTGGCATTCAAGCTGTAAAAGTGTCAACATTAAATGATGTCACTTTTATTCCGAATATCATAATATACACGTTTTTTGTAGAAATTTGACTATAAAATATGAGAGAGGCGTTTCCTTTTTTTAAAATCAAGTTTGCGAGCTTGAAGTAAACACCAATCCCATTGTATTTAACCAGTCGTCGAACGACATAACAAAACCTGCGTCAGTCGCAACGCATATTTTCGACCTTCATTTATCATCATCAATTTACCGTCGTACTTTGATGATGATCAAGGAAGGTCGAAACGCATCAGTGCGTTGCAGCTGGCGGTAGTTTTGTTGTGTTGTTCGACGACTGGTTAAATACAATGTGGTTGGTGTTTACTTCAAGCTCGCAAACTTGATTTCAAGCATTGGTATCACCACTCGCGCAATCCATTTTTGTTTAAGCGTTTCCTTTTTCTGAAAAATGTACTTTTTGCCATTGCACGTGAGAATGGTGCTATAAATTGTATTAAGGCTCGCATTCTTATCCAACTTTTAGTCCTCTCGAATAGGTAGAAGTAAATTCCTATTAAACGGCAAGAATTTTAAGACAGGCTCTTGCTGTTGCTCATATTATCAAGTATAAACGCACTAATTTTAAGTCATTTACCGAATAAAATGTCTATTTTTTCATATAATAATATATATTTCTCGCGCTGGCTCCGAATCTTTGTGAATTGCAAAAATCCTGCAGGTCATCGCTGGTAACAACCGGTGTTCGGTGCCCTCGACGTCTGATTTAAATATAACCGGTCAGCCTCCTCTTCAACTGCATCCTCCAAGTGACATGCTTGAAAATCAGCAAACAACTATCAAAGGCAAGGTAACCCAGTCCTCGATGGGCAATCTTGGCGTGTTTGACAGCAATCTACTAGGAAGCGGCAGTCACATACTTCAGCATACTGCACTGGGCTATGGCCTTGGAGCGCCGACAGCATTGTCAACGTCGAACAGATTCTCTGACAGACGCACTTCGGAGTTCATTGCTAAAATAATTCCACCACCAGCACACGGTACCAGCCAGCTGGCATTCAGCGGCGGATCAATTTCAGGAAGAGTAGGTACCTCTTCAAAGTCATACAACCAAAGGTTAGTCACTTAATTAGTAAATATCAAATCTACTTTTAAAGATTAATTTCATTTTGGAGCAAACTTGCATAACATATCTATGCTAACAAATTTATTTGAAGTGGTAGATGCTTAGAATGTCAATTTTCCCATATTTTCTTGAAACTGACTTAGCATCTATTAATATAAATACCTGACCCATTAATTACTTACATATGTCAGTATAAACTAAGAATTGTATAGTGTAGAAAAGGCAATTCATCCAGTAGACCGGTTTCGTCCTTATTGGGAACTCATCATGTACTGGCCAGAATTTGCCGCGGACAGGACTCGAACCTGGGTAAATTCTGGCCAGTACGCTGATGAGTTTCCAGCCAAGGACGAAACCGACCTGAATGAGTACCTTTTCTAATATGTATATATCAATAATAGTCCGAGTATTTATATGAAGACCACAACCGATTAAAATAATTTTATCACCACCCACGCATCCAATGTTCGCTTAATTATATAAATGTTCATTTCGATACCACTTACCCATGTTTGTGTGGTGTCTGTTCAGTAATGACAAATTTGGAATGGTTAGTTGGAACTTTGGGTCTAAATGGATGCCATATGAGCTCCACCTAAAGGAAAAATAGACAAACCAAGTTACATTAGTTAGTATATAACTGAAAATTGTG
>JAQBSW010007201.1:0-42549 GCA_029291075.1 Eudiplozoon nipponicum
TTGCGGCTGGCGGTAGTTTTGTTATGTTGTTCGACGACTGGTTAAATACAATGGGATTGGTGTTTACTTCAAGCTCGCAAACTTGATTTAAAGAATTGTTACCACCACCCGCGCAAACAATTATTGTTAAATTGTATTGCCTATATATGTATATGTGGCGAAAGCTACAAACAGTTTATGTTCCTGACTGCATAGAAATTGTGCAGCCGACAATTCCAGTCAAGTTCAATGTATGCGAGACTGCTAGAGGTGAGAGCCGCATATCAAAATTTGATTTCCATATATATTCAATGCGGTTTGATCCTCGATAGTCAGTTTGCCATCGTACTCTGATGATGATCAAGGAAGGTCGAAACGCGTCAGTGCGTTGCGGCTGGCGGTAGTTTTGTTATGTTGTTCGACGACTGGCTAAATACAATGGGATTCGTGTTTACCTTAAGCTCGCAAACTTGATTTAAAGAAATGTGCATACAATATTTAAGCACTATTTATAATATTTGCCATACTCTTTAATTGGAATAAGAGACTAAATTTAATCACTGTTAGGAATAAAAGCAATTCTAAACATCTGCTACTCTTCTACTGCTTTAATACACATACGTACGAGGGATTGTATCGTCTAACTGTCCCACATTTCCTGGCAAAATAAATGATGGAATCTTACCGATTGTTCGCCAGTAAACTCGAAACTCGTTTATACATAAGATTCTGTTTCTTGTTCATGTTGAGTTTCGCATAACTTTATTTGCTATCTGAACTAATTTTCTACAGGATGCGCAATGCCTAATGCATTATTATGTATAAATTTATTCTAAATAATAAAGAAAATATTTTTAGTATGTTCGAGTAGGAAAATGAACTTTGCTAACGCAAATCGGTAAACTATAAGCAAATGTTACAGCAAATATCGTCCAGGTGAGGTAAAAATTTTAAAATTGTCAACTAGTCAGATTCGTAAATGTTCGTCTCCCCATAGGATGTCCTGGCTCTATTCCAATAGTTTGACAGAAGAGACGAGTTATTGCAAATTCCTTCAAACTAAAATACTGCACTATATGAGTTCCTTGTACAACGATTGTATTTCTTCTGTTGAACGTATTAAACTATACATCGATGTAAAATACATTTGCTATATTGATGTTTCTCTGCTGCAGACGAATTAACTGCACTGTTTTACTGAAATTCCAAGCTATTCTAAGTGAGCATTGCAAAATCAATCTCAAAAGATACTGCTTATCGCGACAATTTTAGTTTGAAGGTGATTTTTTTGAAAAACAAATCCACTTCCACTAGTCACACTTTGACAGTATAACAAAGAAGAGTATATATTACAGGTAGAATATTTTTATTTTCTTATGGCTATCCTGAAAAAGTTGATAATTCATAACAGAAAACCTGCATATTCAACACAAAACAGTTAAGCTTACTTGTATTGGTTGTTTATCACATTACTGATGACACGACGCTTCACCAACCGCTTTTCCTGGTCAATTGTGCGTCGAATGTTGCGGTATTCACGCGTGTGCCTGTTTACTAGACAGATGAACTGATCGGTAGTCGACCTGATAAATATGTAGGCCACCTGGCATGAAGCTTTAAATTTACTCCAGCAATTCTCCTTACCTGGTAACAATTAACAACATTAACTACATTACAAAAACTGATCGTATTGGCCAACAAAAGAACAGCACCACGAAGCTCACCCCCTAGTACGACTATTAGCCAATTAAAAGCCGTTCGATCAGAAGTGAACAAAATAAATTTAAAAAATCATGTTAAACAATAATAGTTTTAAAAATAGTCAGCCATTTCATGTATTCAATTTTCCAGAGAAAAAATGTGAGTAGAGTTTTATACGTTATAATCCTTTAGCAGATACTAGAATGTACTCAATTACACCTTATCCCATAATAAAATGTTATTCTTTATAACTAACCCAAAACACTATGTAAGATGTAATAAAACAATGTTAATGAACCTATTTTACCCAGAACGCCTTAGCTTATAAAAACTGTAGCGTCGAATAGCTTGCTAGAAGACAATTTAGAGTATGATCTACCGATTAGCATCGTGTTATTAAAAAATTAGCGCACACCTCAATTTGTAGGGCCTGGGATTGGCCTCAAATTGAAAAGTTACCTTGAGTGAATTGCATATGACATAACAACATTTTAAGTTTAATTTGGCAGCATGCATTCAAAAGTACGTTACACGGGTATTTTCAGAATCATACATATAAAGGTGACCATACAATCATGGAGTTTTTCAAGCAAAACGCGAAACTTTGATTAGTTACGACTCCCATTTTTGAAATTTTCGGACATATATTTTGTGTACTGCTCTATGTGGAGTGTTTTTCTAAACAATTTTTTAGTTTCATAACTCTAGTAAACCAATTGATAAGATGGAACGAAAGCGTTACTATGCCATTCTAAATTTATTATTTGAATTCATATAAGATAATAAACTTTTTGTGCATTTAAAGCTCTTCAGTGCAAGAGCTGTTACAGAGCCTGGTGCGAACTTCTCTATTATACTCTGCCTTTCAAAGTGATTTCTCAAGGGCAAAAAGTGGCAAATAAGAGCCGATTCTACGCACCATTGAAAGAATTTTAGACTGATACCAAACAGACTACGATTTAAGGCACCTTCGTTCTAGCTCACTTCGTTGCTCTTGTGTGTTTGTAGAGATTGCGTTGACGTTAATTCGTTGACGCAAATGAGATTTCATAATTTACCTCTTTGCATTTAAAACCACGAGGTAACATCGAATTTTTCGAAAGCATTTGTTGCTGCATACGCATAAATGGCAGCCGCATTGTTACCTGTAATTTAAGATTGTGTAATGTTGGAAATGCAGCATACCTAACCACAGGTCTACCACATAAGGAATTGGGAAATACTACAAATAAAGTTTGATTACTTTACAATATGAAGCAATAAATCAATAGTACCTTTTTCTTACTTGGTTAATAATCAATTTATTTTGATATATGGATTAACTGATTAATCATATATTTAGATAATAAATATTTATAAGTATTTACACTTCTGCGAATTGCACAGGTAAATTATCCATTAGAAACATTGTTCACTTTGCTCGAGATTGCTACATCCATAATGATTTTCTGACACAGGCAATAAACTTATGATACGCGTCATGAAAAGCTACAAATGACCGAAATACAAAACACAGTTTGCACCAGGCGAGATAAATATTACTAACAGGAAAAGAGGCGAAGGCTCTTACTGGCGCCTTAATAAACAAATATTATTGATAGAAATCCACAAAATTAAACTGTGCCTGAATGCATGGACTTACGGTCATCATCTCCGTCGTAATCGACATATTCGGTTGGGTCAGAACGGGCAACAACTGAATTAGGATTTGGAGCACCATCACCGCAAGGATTTGTGTCTGAAAACTCTTCTCGCGCACCGCAACCATCTTCCTCAGAGATGAGAGCAGTGTCTAAACCCACGACATGGTCTTCGCTCGTCATTGGTCCAGTTCTCGAACCAACGGGCCGTGATGATTTTCTACTGAATCCTTTTGTTACTATGCAGTCGTTATAGTTAATTTCCCTTGCTAATTTTAAGTTGTCGGCAAAAATTGATTTATCATCTTGACTCTGGTCTATTTCTTTCAAATTAATACGATTAACATGTGTGCTACATTTATTTTGGGCATTTGATGTGCTTTTTTCTGCCAGGCTAATCTCAAATGAATTCGCCGTAGCCAAATCAACTGGTAATCGGCAATCACCCATTTCAAATGCCTTAAATAATTTGGCATCACACTCCGCTTCAGAAATTTTTGCAGTTTGCAAGACAGAGTTTGTATCAGCTTGCATCACAGGTTGGCCGAAAACGGTAAAATGTGTACTCCCTAAATCCTCGCACGTATAGATCTGATTGACCTCTTCACGAGCCTCAGAATCATTGGATGGCTTATTATCCAATGTGCTATTTATTGATTTTAAATCGGTTGCTTCATCAAGATTCAATAGTTCGCCTGGGCGTGCTGACGGAACTGGTGTAGTGTCTGCATCTGATATTGACTTCTCAGATTGTAAAAGATCCAGATTCTCTTGCAATGGCACTACCTTAGAAACCGCATCACTGGCCATTTGCTCCGTCTGGGAAGAATGGACGTCGGCCAGTACCTCAGGGTGTTTTCCATGTGATAAAACAGTTGAGTGAAGACGTTGACCCAACAAAGAATTGCTCTTTAATTGAAGAAAAGCAATACAATATCTCAATTTAGCAAACAAAATAGGTGAATGAAAGTTCGCGTTGGAAAAAAAATCAAATGGGGTGCTATCATTCTTAGATGTCACATGAAAACTAAATAACCAGATATAAGAAAAATGTCTATGGAAAAGCTAATTATTCTGGTATCCCCATTCAGCTTCACCCTAATTAAACTTAAGAAGTGAAAATCGGCATTTGGAATGCTATGAAAATAGGAAATCTTGGAATTGCTCATTTAAAGTATAAGGAGATGTTTAGTAATAGCAGATATTTCCAGGAAGCAGTAGAAATGATAATAAATAGAATAATAAAGAAATTTGACTCTGAATCGACACAGGTACAACATAATACACCAGAAGATGCCAGTAAGACCATGGTCATACCAAGTTTGAAATTGAGTAAAAATAAAATAACATCAGAGCTGTATTGAGACAAAATCTCACCTAAGGCAGTAAACTAACAAACAAAAAGGAAATTTAGAATCTTTAAACACAAAAAGGGCTTATGAAAAACTTTGCAAAGATTATAATCTAATTTATGTGAAGGAGACGTTCCGTCCGATTACGGGAAGTAGTGGACAGCGATAAACTGCGTGTAAATATGAACATGTTTAGAAATCTGATTTTGTTAAGCGCCCACAAGAAACTGACTGTCAGATAGATTTGCGAAGATGTAGGCGCGTCTTCAGAAGTAACTGGAGTATATCGCCCAGGATAATAGGTACCAAATTGAATTAAAATCTAGGAGTAAAATTATGACGGCACTATCGAATGAGAAATTGCTAGATCCAATATTCAACGCCAAATAGCCTGAACAGATGTTTAGTAGGTATTGAATATTCATATTTTAAAAATCAAAATTGTTTAAAAAAATAGCCAACACAATCCGCTTTAGTTCCTCAAGAAATTCACAATTAAGCTTGCCACCCTGCATCACGATTTTAACTGTAGATGTAAAAAAATAATCAATACTGCTTCGATTTAAACAAACAATGATTACGTACGATTGGTGGTAGTTCTTCTATGCTGTTCGAAGACTGGTTAAATAAAATAGGATTGGTGTTTACCTCAAGTTCAAAAACTTGATTTTAAAAATTGCTTTCATCTGCTCATTTTCTCTTCTAAGAATGACTTCAGTGAGCCCTTATTTCACCTTAAAAGTATTCGTTTATTATTCTTCGGAAATTAAGTCTGAATTTACAATTTCTGCTGCAGAGAGTTTACACGAACACCTCTATTATCTCTTTTTCGCTTATCTCGGCCTCTCATTCGAAAATAATTCGGTACATAAACGTATTTATTGATTCCTATGATTACTTTTAGAATTTAAATTTAGTTCAAAACTGTGAGATTAAATTCTTTGATTACCTATTACTTCGTTATCGCCCTTCGTCAACCACTAGAAACTAACATTATTTATTTTATTAGTCGTAATAAAATCTTCTATCTAGTAACTTTCTCGAGTATTAATCCATGCAATTAGGTTTTGAAAGATTTATGCACCGTGAGACTTTTACTTTTGTGCAACAAATATCAAGAATTAATTGCGTGCGTCACATCCAGTTCAAGCTCAATGCTTGTACGTGCTTCTTCTGCTTGCATATATCCGGCTGCAATTTGTTTATCCATAAGGCTTCGTATGTGGCTAGCTCCCTTTTGTTTTTGCATTTAGTAATTACTTTGAATGCTACGTCTGGAGAACATACGTGCGATGTTTCGATGATGTGTTGCGCAATAGCAGACGTGTATTCACCATTTGATTTAAAACAGGCGTTTAAGTTGCAATGTCCTCTCATTCGAGTAATTAACCATCTGGTCGATCGGCCTATGTAAGTTGATCGACAACTTGCGCATGTATATTGGTAAATAATATTTGAAATCGACATTAACGGCTGTTTCTCTTCGATTGCTGGTAAAGGCAAGTGTGTTACCCTAAATAACACTCGTAGTTTAGATGCATTAAATGTGCGAGTTAATGCTGCTTCAACTTTCTTTTGTACAATTCGGGAAACTGCACCCCCTTAAATGGGATGTTTAGGTAGACTGTTTTCTTTTCTGGCCCGTAATACGCCTGTTTCTACTTAATTTCCCTTTTAATAATTGATGCACTTAATTATCTAGGATATCCATTGGACATGAAATCGCTAAATGTTCTATTATATTCTTTTTCTTTTGAATCCAGAATGGCACAAAAGTAAGTTGAAGCAGCATTAACACGCACATTTAATGCAGCTAAACTACGAGTGTTATTTAGGGTAACACACTTGCCTTTACCAGCAATCAAAGAGAAACAGCCGTTAATGTCGATATCAAATAATATTTACCAATATACATGCGCAAGTTGTCGATCAACTTACGTAGGCCGATCGAACAGACGGTTAATTACTCGAATGAGAGAACACTGTAACTTAAACGCCTGTTTTAAATCAAATGGTGAATACACGTCTGCTATTGCGCAACACATCATCGAAACATCGCACGTATATTCTCCAAACGTAGCATTCAGAGTAATTACTAAATGCAAAAACAAAAGAGAGCCAGCTACATAAAAAATATCAAGAACTTCAAGAGAGTAAGTGATAACTATTTCAACGCAAATGAAATATTCCCAAAGAAATGAGCCATCCTCACAAAGCGCATATATCTTTTATGAATATATGCAAAACATTTTACGGTGTGTGGATTCTTCAATATTTAAACAAATACCAAAAATCTAAACTATAACTGATACGACTGTTAGTTGGAGGTGTATTTATGACTGCCAGGTGAACCCAGAATACATGAGCGCTGCACTATAGCGGATATTCAGGAGCACCAAAATCATCTAATTAAATATGTTGGCGTCACAAAGCGCCAGGCCTTTGCCAGACGACCTATACGCACTCCCCCAACAATCGGCGATTAAGTCATGGTCGCGAAAGTTGAGCCCATGGCACTACATACGATCAACGTTAGTCCATATCGTGTGGAGGGGGTTGACGCAGAGAACAATACAGTTTTCATTAACATGTCCAACGGACCACGAGCTGTCTTACTTTATGATTTATGCATTGTGCCAAGGCTGACTCCTGATGGGGACAAGATGTAACAGTAGCCACTTTTGAGGCTAAGAACACTCCAATGAAACCATTTAGAGTTGATGTAAACAAAACAGGAAATCATCACAGAAGTGCATGAGTTAAGATGAAACAAAATCAGGACAATAACAGAAGCAGCATTCGAGCCGCAGAAGCGAATATGAAATAATATTTTTCAAAATTTTCTTTTACTAGAAGGTCGCGCTTTATAGGAGCAAGCTCCTATAAATAAATGATTAAAAATAGAGCATGCGTATTGATAAAAAATGACTTCATCTGATGGCTTGGAAAACATAGTAAGAATATCATCTGCGTGACTGAACACTCCAACTGCGGAGTTAGGGATAATTAAATCTAGGCTGGATGACGCCATAATCGTAAACTCTAAAGGAATCCGCGTAAACGACCAAACCAATATTGGTTAACTCAATAATGGTGAAGTAAGGAATTCAAATTTTGAGAAAGACGACCGGTATGTCGATGGAAGTCTCAATCAAAAAATAATGATGAAGTTTTGGGGTTTCATAATTATTTGAGTGCAACAGAAATAGTTTTTAAAAATTGATGGCCGAAATATATTAAATTGATTAGTGCAAGTTCAGAAATGTATTATGACGTTCATTGACATGGCCCAGTAACTTTTTTAAAAATACTGAAAACTTTAGCACACTCGAAAATGAACTCGCATTTCTACACAGGTATATATGAATATATAAATATGTGTATATATACATAGGCGTATGCATCGAATATACCAATGGGATAAAAGTAAACAGTAATCTTACCATTAATACTTAATAAAAGAATGATTTTTTCTGAAAGGTTTGTGCGTATGGTGACGAACTTGCATTGTTTTGAAAATATTTCCCTAGATATCAATAAAAAATATCAGGACGAATTTTGGTAATTGATAGGTAACTCTTTTGAAGGAAAAAAAAATATATATATATACCTGATGCAACAATAAGTATATACTAACAATATACATATAGTAGAACTCCTATTATTATACTTCCGTCGTAAAGTCCATCCCCTCCTGAACGTGGTACGACAGTGTCAACCATGTTTCGATGGCCAATCGTACATGGGCTAACGGGGCTATGGCGGTGGTGTCACCAGGGCGTGGTGGATCTCCGACCGGCAATCGGATCTCCTATAAAATACCACATGAGCCCGACGACGGCACCATGACTCGGCGTATGTTCCCCGCGACAAAAGGGTTCAACAGCCACAGGATTACATGGACTCCTGGACAGTACCCCGTACTTCCGAATGGCGAATGAGCTCTCAACAGCCACCGGCAACCATGCAACTTACTGCTGCCTTGCAGACTGCGCTTGGATGTGCAAAGGCTAGAGGTGCCTCCTCGATCAAAAAGCCGAGTGGTGAGGGGACACCACTTGTACCAAATTCCCAAGAAACTCCATGAAATGTGGAGCCGGTTTATCCTCCAAAAGGAGTCAGCCGCAGTAAAGTAAAGTAAGTATCATTATACTTCAATGTAAGGACGAAACCGATCTACTGGATGAATTGCCTTTGTTCAGCATATACTGACAAATATTATAAGGTTCGAACCCTGTCCGCGGCAAATTCTGGATAGTACGTGATGAGCTCCGTATAAGAAGGAAACCAATCTAGTGGGTGAATTGCCTTTTCTACACTATACAGTGCTTAGCGTATACTGAAGAATGTATGTATATAATAGGTCAGGTGTTTACATCAAGATCACAACCTTGATTAAAGTAATTGTTATCACTGTCAGTGCGACCAATGTTCATTTAATCATAAAGAGTAAGAACGTTGGAAATTATGAATATCATACACAATGCGAACTGTAAGTGTCTATATTGCATTTTAGAAGACGAAGAGCCTTTTTCTCGCCAAATTGTCATAGCAATCTCATTAGATAAAAATCATTTAATCACTTTACTACGTAATCTCACTATAAAAAGGCACTTGGATGGGCAAGATTAGCAGGAAGCAAGTGGCAACCAGGAGACAAACAGAAAGCATTAGTTACCACATTTATAAGTATGAATGCAAATGAAGACGTATATGTGTATTAAAGTGTTTGTTTTCAGGCATGTATATATATGCATGCATGTACTAATTTATTTAATTATGCACGTGAAAACGTAGCACATAGATCTCCAAACATGCCGTTGCAATTTGTATTCCAAGCATGCAAGGTAGTAACCACATTAATTTATCTACAAAATGGCCAAAAAATGAGCGCATTGCCAATCAGGTTATTTCAGTCAGTTTACAATGGGAATACAATCATTTCAATCTTTGAATACAAATAAATTAATATAAAATATAAAGACATATTAATAAAAGATTGATACAAAATATCTCACCAGTCTGTTTAGTAATTTTGTTCGTTTATGTCTGGAATTTGTAAGGCTACTCGTGTCCTTAGCTGTGGATAGAAGACGACAATTTTCCGACGTCAATGATAGTCTAGGACAGGAGGACTTTAATTCGCTGGCAATCGTTCGGTCGCTGCCTATTAGAGATTGGCTCGTTTGCGATTGTGTCAGCTGTTTGCCAAGAATTGCGTCGGAAATATCAGTTGGGATATGTAATTCCATCGCATTGTTCTGTATACTTGTCGCCATCACAGGAGCAGAATGTGCAGAATTTAAAGCCTCGTATATACCTAGCGTCTTTATTCTAAGATTTTTGTTATTTCGTTGTGAGGTATTCACTACGACATCGATCTGATCTATGCCCTCTCGTGGTCCAGTCTCCTGATACGTCATGTAAACACAAACGGCACAAAATAAATCATTACAATTTTTGATTAAATCTTTCATGCTCGAAATCAATGTGGACATAAAATAAATAAATTATCTATTATCGTGTGGAGTAACAACATTACATCTTTAATGTCATTAATATACGAAAAATTTAAATTATTTAAGTGTGACAAATTTGAAAACATTAGTCGCAAAATATAAGAAACCCGTTAGAAAAGCATTTAATGATTATTTAAAAATCAGACAAACGGTAAAAGAAATAGCAGAGAATAGCAGACGAATAATGCAAAAATAAAATTAAATATTTTTCAGGTTATATATATATATATATATATATATATATATATATATATATATATTGTAATGATAACCTCGTATTTCAGCGATAATGTAATATGTATTAGGTTATATCAATAAATTAATGAAATATGACCAGAAGTATATTCCAAAGTCGGTATAAACAAACGGTATAATTTAATGTTAATCTATGTTGAATGCTTACAGACTACCCATCAGCACGAGTCGCCACCACGTCAAGATATCATAGACGGCTGGGTGTTCTAATCTCCAACAGGTATGTAGTGAAGCATGAGTAGAGTCAACTTCATGTAAAGATCTAAGCAGTGCGGCTTAAAACCAAACTCATATATATATATATATATATATATATATATATATATATATATATATATATATATAATATACACAATGTCTGTAGAGTGTACCAAAACCATGACTTTGATGATATGCCGAATTTCACCGAAATTGATAAAACCACCATTTTAAACACCTGCCACCGGCCTGAATTTTGTGGTAGTCATGACATCCAATAAAACATATAATAGTTATATATTCTTTGTTTTTGACATATATATATATATATATATATATATATATATATATATATATATATATATATATAGAGTGGAATTTGAAGTTGACTGGTTAGACTTTATGTGAAGTTATTTTTACTATGGATTTATTACAGAAACGTATAGGAGATGCCACTGTTCAATAGTGTCACATCTATTTACTAAAAATGCAGTTAGTTGAGGCTTATTGATGGCTCAAACTGATATATCACCAATAAGAATAAAACGTTAGCATACACAAGATTATACATTTTTTAATGCTGACTTTAGCATAAACTTCGGGTCGTATATGAACTGTCTTGTTAATAGGTACTCAATACCTAAAACATAAGGTCATTATATATCTTAGACAACAAATTTACAACATGTTTATATAACTTTACTGCAATACACAGTTGCTCAATTCTAATTTGCGATTGAATTTGAATCAACATGTTAGTTAGAGCAATTTTGGATGCTATCATGATATGGAAAAAACACAATTTCCGTTTTAGCATAAGGAATTTTAATAAGTTTATGAATGTACTACCAAATATATGAAGATTATCCTTACCAATAATTAATTTTCACTGGCATTATTAAAAACATAGGATCTGAGAGCGTAGTTAAACAAAAGTCGAAAATTATTTCAACGTGTGTAGAATAATCGTAACAACACAGTGAAGATAATTTAAAACTACAATAAATTACTGCACCAAATAATTGAAAAATGAAAAGCCTATTAATTTTGTAATGGAACAATTATTCTAAATGGGCACAATAATTTTAAAGAGTAAATTAGAAGATAATTTTGTTGAATTTAAGCAATGATATTGGTCATTAAAAATTGAAAATTCGTGATAATGCCAGATAATTAGCATTAGAATCATTCTAATTGATCGCGCCAAATGACCTTAAATCTTATAAAAGTAACAAATTTAATGGCAAGAAATAATTTGAAGTGTGTCAAGCATGTGAAAATAGTTTTCATCGTTTAATATTCAACAAATTGCACGCTTACGTATCACTACGTGTGTGCCTACTATCTGCTCTTTTAATTAACTCAACTGTTCAAAGAAGAATACTAGAACCCAACATCCCGGCCAATACACTACGAAGCCAGCAAAACTCGTGGTTTCGGTTCCTTATGATAAGCCAATATATCATAAGCTAAAATTTTATTAAAATTATTTATTTAAAGTAGTTCTCGATAGCGATAAGAACCACAAATGTACAATGCATCCATACGCACTGTGTCCATAAAAAGAGTTAAAATAATTATTGGTTTCATTTGGACCAAGTAGTCATAACTTAGTAGTTTGCAAAGGATATCATCAGGAGTTTAGAGCAATGACGCTTTTCGTGCACTGGTGACGGTATAATAAAGTCGAAAACCGAAATGGGAATCGGTGGTACAAAAATATTGATTTTATGCCGATACCAAAGTACCTGATTTGGACTGCGGCTTTCATTTCACTAAGAACCAAGAAATATTGTTCACGGTTGCAGAGAGGAAGATATTTTAAGCTCAGCATAAAATTCATATATATTATGTCAACGATTTGAGCTGCACTGGCACACCCGACGGCTAATGACGAATTGATCATTAAGATAAACAATATAAAACAGATGCAATAAGTATTGACATACTGTCACAAGTTAAGCCGCTACTCAATGAATTGTAGAAGATAATTTTTCTGCTTTTCCTTATTAACTGTCATAAAATAGAGAAAAAAGTAGAGCATTATCCTATAATTTAAATGCATTGTATTACAACCTAGGTAGGCTTACCGTCCTTCCATGCCCTTTCTACCAGCTTCGAAACTTATATGTAAAAACGTTCATTCTCATAAACTGGAGAAGAAAGTGCCAAAGAAATATTGACTGCTCATGATAAATGCAATAAAGATAAGTCATTATATTAAAAGCCAATGTACTTAAAAAATATTTTTTTAACATTTGACAACATAAAATTCGAAAATAATAATTAAAACTCGAATTTTGCCGTTAAACCGCTAAAATATGGTTGCCTTCCTTTTTACGATCAACTAACTAGAACTTGAAATTCTACGCAGTCTATATAAGTCCCACCAGCGATTATTGAAGCATATTTATGTTTAATTTAGTTTGAAATACAGGTCATATCTCAAAACCGCTAAACGAAAGATAGTGTTTTAATTGATGTGTAATCACCACGAAAGGACATCAAATTATTTCCTTGAAATTAATGATAGCAAAATTTTCACTAAGTCAAGCTTTAATACAATGTTACACGCATAATAAATATGGTTAAATAGAAAAACTTCTGCTAATGAGAATACACTTCACCGATGCCTCAGATTCAAGTAGATGACAAAAGAATATCTCAAAAATAGCATTACACTGCGCGAAAACCAGTTGAAATGTTATAAAAATAAATTTGAAATACACAAGTTAAAAATTTACCTCTTTTATGTCACACCTAGCCAAGCTTGGCACAGACATATTTCCAGTCATACTAGTGGACTCAATCTGACGAACGATTTGAAGATCGTCATTATCTGATTTGGGAGAGAGCGTACAAATTTTATCAACGCTACAAATATTTCTGCTGATACTGCTACTACTACTACTGGTAATATTTCCAACGCCGTCTTGCTCCACATTTACTGACGCCAGCCATTCAGAGCAAATAGGTAATGATGTATTGCATGGAGGATGAATATCGTGTGGTAATTTGTTCCCATTTCCATCAGAGAAGTATTTATATTCAGATATCACGTTTTCACCGTCAGTTTTCATTTGGGGCTTTATACTCGTGGTCAACAAAATTCGTGAGTCTTCGGAGGAGCTGGACTGAACAAACTGGGATGAAAGAATATGGTTTTTAGTAGGGTGAGCTTCTGGCAACAGATCTTCTTCTTCATCTTGCTCGACAAGTAAGACAGATTTATCAAAATAAGGTCGATGACTACCTAATTGGCCAGAATAATTACGACATTCTTCATCCATTTTAATAGAACCGAGGCCTTGACTGTCGAAACTTGGATCTAATGCTACGGAGTGACTTTTATTAGTCCGGTTATTCATAAAAGAGGTAGAATCTTGTAAGTAAACCAAGTTCTCAAGATTATGCTGTGTAATTTGGGAAGGTGCAAATATTTCTGATTGACAACTTCCGTAGACGCTGGTCGTTTTATTAAACTGAAAATCATTAGAACCACTTTTTTCTATTTTCCTAGATATTGGCGATAAATCCATTGTTTTAGTCAACAAACTTTTCTGGCGAATTGGCATATGAACATTTTCCGTCTTCCTTTGAGATGATGAACACTCACTTGATTTTAACAATGGCTCCAAAGTAAGATTTAAAGATACTGGTCGGGTATTTCTCACTTCCATTTCATTATTGCCGGAACATTCCGATGAATTGTTGTAATTTAAATCTTTTGCCTCTTTATTGCTCGAATTACTATGAACTTCATCTAAAATATTTTTAACTGAATTCTGTCTACAGCTGTTATCAATGAGTCCCGGCTTTACTGAATTTATTGCATGTGTTTCTGGGGCATTTTCTTCCATTAAAGGATCATTTCTAGATGACGAAATGGATGGTAATGGCCCTCTTGAACCAGAAACAATGAAATTACCACTAATTAACATTGAAGGCGAGCTAAGCAAATTCACCACAGATTTCACAACTTGTGATAGTCGAGACTGTACAGCAGTACTCATAGATGAGTTATAACTAATGGGAATACCTACATTTGAATCCTGATGTGTAGAATTAGAGGAAAATTTAGGTGCATCTGAAGATGCCTCTCTATTCTCACATTCCTCGTTTATGTCTTCATTCTTCTTATCTTTAAACAGCTTAGAATGTATGCTGCTCAGTCTACTAGTAGTCGAAGTAGTCCGCGATAGCTGATTCTGGCCACTGTCAGCCAATGGCGTGTTGGAAAGCAACATTGATGGCTGGTAAGTGAATACCGTTGGGCTACCGGGTGTTCCGAGTAGCTCATTTCCACTATCGAAAATAGTTGGCGAAACGGTTGACGTGCTCTGTAATTCTTTTAGCCGGTTCATTGGGATATGCTCCATTTCAAGAGCCAGATCGGCCAGAGAGTGACGTTGCTTCATGCGCAAAAGCCTTGGCTGTTTAGGCAGAACTATTCTTACCAAACAGGCCTGTCGATATTATAGACATATTTTTTTCAAATCACGCATATAATCATATTTATACAGATAACAGTAATCGATAATAACTCGTTTCATTGAATAAATATAAAATTCACAAAATGGAACTCTGGCACACACGCACACACCGTATTTGTTCGATTTTTGAAAAGTATAAAGAAATGATTATTCGATATTAAGTTATTGATTTTACACATCAGTAGAAAATACAGATGATATATATATATATATATATATATATATATATATATAAAGAGTTATTAATAAATTTTATTCCATGGATTATGGTTCTTTTTCTCATATATATAGGGTGTTTGTGCATAGATAGTAAATCACAAATAGGTCATTACAAATGTAATGCGAACCAATTGCTAGGAGCAATTATGGTTAGCAATTTTTCGTTACATATTCACACGTGCAAACACACAAACAGTAATAACATTAATATTAACATCAAATGGAAAAATAATTAATTAATCGGTTAAAAAGTATTAGATTAACAGCACTAACAAAAAGAGACCAATATGGTTATCGGTTTGTTACAGTTAAGAGTAAATAAACAGATGAGGTCAAATATGCATAAGCTATCAAATGTACACATGTTCATTTATATCCATAAAAAGTCGCACAAAATTTGAGTTATTAATCAATTGATAGCATATATATTTTAAAATAAAAAACAAATTGAGCAAACAAAACGCGTTTTGAGGGTAATTTTTAAGAAAATTGCATTTCGAGTGAACTCACCAAACATAGCGAGGGATGCATGGTAATTTAGATTAAAAAAGGTAAAAAAAGCTGTTATTTTAAACTTCAAAAGTGATCAAAATCTATTAATTATATTGCAGTCAACTTTATAAATATATGCAATTATCAAATTATGCTATTAACCAGACATTTTAAAACAGACAATTCAACCCATGTACCAAAGCGATTTCGTCTTTATTGCGCAATTCTTATCAGAAACTAGAAATGAAACAGTGAAAGAACGTACAAGCACTTAAACCATAGGTACAAAACATCTATGCTGCATGGACCGTAAACTGTATACACTTGTTAGCTCCATAATGTATATATATATATATATATATATATATATATATATATATATATATATATATAAATCAAATGCAACAGTTAGTGTATACTAACAAGAATCCTGTCATTACACTTAAAATCAATAAAACATCCAAAACTGTCATAGTGCTTGTTTTAAATTGATAGAATTATGTGAAGTGGTTAGCTAGAATTTCAAGTCATAAGAGGTTTCAAATAGGTTTCATTTGAAGGCAAGATTAAAAAGAAATATAAGGTAGCACATTGCTTCAAATGGCGTGCAGAATGCGGCATGGGCGGCGAAGTTCATAGAGTCCCAAACAATGAAGCGAATGTGCCCAAATTTGAACCTCGTCTAGAGTAAATACTGGACAGTACTTTCAAAGTTCCCCTTAAGAACGAAACCGGTCTGCTGGATGAAGTGTCTTTGTTACCTAATGCAATATTTAGTTTATGCCCACAAAATATTTAATAAAAATCTTTCCATTCGATTTTTTTATATTATATTATATTTTATATATATATATATATATATATATATATATATATATATATATATATATATATAAAGTTCAATAGAAGTCTAATAGCAGGATTTTGGTAAGTCAGCAGTAAGAAATAAAAATTATATCAGATAGCAAAGGCAATTTGTCAACTAGAACGATTTCGTTCTTATTTGGAAATCGTCATGTACGTTAAAGGATTTCATGCAGACGGGAATCGAACCACGGCGCATTTGATTCGGAGTCTGGAACTCTATACGTTGCGCCAACCGTTCTGCACACGACACTGAATTTTGAAGTCATACACCAAGTTATGTTTGTTGGTTAGCCTTTCTTTAATATAAAAACTATTTAGAATCGCTTTAAACAAAGTCTGAATATACTAGATGTTGTAAAATATATCAAATGCAGCTTGCTCTTAAGACTTGTTTCATCCTCATTGGACACTTCTCTGAAGTAGCCAGAATTAGCGAGGCCAGGATTTGAATTCTCAAGCATTTGGCCAGGTCATACAAATCATCCCTTTATTCACAGTAGATATTCAATCCATGAAACTCTTAGTTTTGTGCTAGAAGGACTACTACTTTAAACATAAAAATGAAAAATATCAATCACAATCTACTACTATAAGATGGAATCAATGCCAACAGTGGAAGCCATAGTGAACGAAAACATTATGGTTTGGTAAGCAAAATATCAAATATAACACATAATCATTATTAAATTTTATTTGTGAATGTCATTTTCAACTATCAAAAACAGAGATATCCCACACACTGCGTTCCAAGGGGCCTATACAAATAAAGCAAAAATGTCGGCATTTAACCACCGAATCCTGTTTATCACTGGAGTCCATCACATTTCAACTCATTCAAATTTCTTTCGGTTATAGAGGGTACACGGTGCACTGTGATCAAATGACCAATATCGTGAATAATAGCTTCCACCCAAGAAATGGCTGAATTGCTCCTCCTGCGGCTCTAGCCATTCACCGGAGCTGCCTCGGTGGACTGGCGAAGAGGATATAAAATTGGCCCTATTTAACAGTTTCTCGACGTATGCAATCGGCGTTTCATAACAATGCTCGATGGTGATTCAACATCACAGATTGATCACACAGAACCGCTAAGTTCATATTTTTTCTAATAAATTAATAACTCCTGAAGCTCAACTGGCAATAACTTAAACCAAAACAAGCGAATATGTCGATTAGCAAAGCTATCAAGCCTCCGACAACTATAGTGTGTCATTTCCAAAGTCTCTGTAATATAAAGCGGCACCAACAGAACGCTATCTTGAAGATCTTTGACTAGATGCTCATCTAACGAATATTTTCGACGCCCTAGATTCAGATCGCAACCGATGGGTACATTTTGAGCACAACTAATGGTCCTCAGCAGCTCGTCTTCCTTTCCTGCCATCAGAACACCATCATCAGCGTATTCGAGGTCATTAAACTGGCCACCAATATAACACTTCGATGCGAGTACTGTTGAAGTGAACGCAGCAAACACTGTTCGACAGCAAAATTAAACAGAGCTGAAGCAATGAAGCATCTTTGTTGAAAGCCGGAGCCAATCGCAAAAGGTTCAGAGAGATCATTACTATTGCGAATACAGGCCCAAGACTCAACAAAACAGGTTTCAACCAACCAAAAGTTTTGCCTAGGACGCCATCATTAAGCAAAGTACAATAAAAAGTTGCTCGATAACGTATGGAAAGCGGCTGAGTAGTCTAGAAAAGCAACAAAGTTCGTTTGTGATCCAGCAAAAAGCAAACTGATACCACAGTAGTTGGCTGGAGTGGTAATGTCACCCTTCCAGTGAATAGGTACCGCAACAATACTTTTAGACTCGTTTGAGACGACATTGATGAAACACGACATAAACTCGTCTGACTAGACAAAAGCGGAAATCTGGTGATAATAAAACGATCATTGGACGCGCAGGCGGTGATAACAATTATTTACATAAATGTTGCTATCTTAATGTAGATACTAGTTCTGTTATATACCTATATTTTTCAGTATAAAATAAGCCTTGTATAGTGTAGAAAAGGCAATTCATCCAGTAGACCGGTTTCTTCTTATTAGGAACTCTACATACTGCCCAGAATTTTCTGCAGTTTGAGCCTGTCCGCGGCAAATTCTGAATAGTACGTGAAGAGTTCCCAATAAGATAAAACCGGTCTACTGGATGAATTGCCTTTTCTACACTATACAAGGCTTAGTTTATACTGACAAATACAGGTATATAACAGAATTGGTATCTACATCAAATTCACAACATTGATTTAAATAATCTGTTTGTTATGTTTGGGAAACATGAGCTGTGATGCTCAGCCCTATTAATTTAATGAATGATGCACTCTAATGAAATGCTGGTTGTAACATTTCTATGCAGATAAAAACGAGCTATTTTGCTCATTCGCTACATTACTTTGCTATTCATTAATATCCCTGATAAAATGCTTGCCAAGCGAATTGTAGTCTAGCTTTGCATTCCTTCCGCTTTTGAAGACTGCATTAAAGGCAATTGATTGGTGTTGTAGATATATGTCTGAGGCATGACATAACAGGTAACAAGTTATTTTATATAGAAACAGAAAGATATTCCAAACTAAGCATAAAGAATGTGTTATTTAAATTGACACACACATTTCGTGCACAAATATTACCCGCCTGTACCAACCTATAATACGCTCAAAACCGATTATATATTTGGTGAAATATAGTGGGGACATTGGACGTGTAGTCTCCAGGTGACGTGTTTTAGAGAACCATTATACTAAGCCTTACATATACTCGTTTACTATGAGCCTTTAATATATACTCTATACAATTTTTTCAACTAGTAAAAATATATTGATGACGATGATAAGATACGAAACTATATTCACAGAATTAAATAACATGTATAGTTTTTATATAACAAAAACAGCGTTAGTTGGTAGAGGTAAAATATAAAAAAGATCATGGATTCTTTCTTATTAATCAACACATCAGTATTAGCCACAGCCAAAGCTGTATTAGTTTTACCATGCTGTTTGACTAGTAATATCATGAAATTGGTAATAAACCAAGCCTTCAAACTAATCAATGTAAGTCTAAACGGATTTATATCCATCGTCCAGTGAAATTCAGAAGAGTCTAACCACACAATACACTGGGTTCTTCAACTTTATCCTGTTTGCGATCTGATATCCCTTGATACGTGTTGGCAAAGTTTTTTATTTAATTAAAGTACAACGTGGCATGATGAAGCAAACTAGCTTAATAGTATTTAACTAAAATAATCGTGGTTTAAAGTTCCCGTATTCATAGATGTGCAAAAAAGAAATGCTCCATTAGCTTAGAAACTAGAATGTTTAACTCGCTCTCTGAGATAACGCTCCATCCCCTATGTAAAACAAATTACACACTAAGTCAACAACACATTCTAACTCAATGATCTAAGTTAAGTCCAACATCTATTAACCAGATAGATTAATATATTCGACGGCGAAAAAAGACCACTGCCATATAAAAACCATGAAAATGTTAAAATTTATTTTCTCAATGGCATATATATCAACGATTTTTCCTACATGTATTACACCAATATTCATAAACCTAATATTATATTTATTCCATTTAAGCCTAAATATCGTTTAATTGACATAAATAACTCATCCACATTCAACTCCCTCTTTCTCGCCCTTTATATATATATATATATATATATATATATATATATGTGTGTGTGTGTATGTATGTACCCACTGCCTTCGGATATTACACAGAATATTTTTATTAGGAAGAAAAGACACAGGAAATAACACTCAGCAACACTTTAAATCTTTATACACTGGTTGTTGCTGCGAGCTAATATCTGTGCAATTGAGTATTAGGTGTCGCGCACCTAGTAACAAATTATTCTTTAAATCAAGTTTGCGAGTTTGAAGTAAACACCAATCCTATTGTATTTAACCAGTTGTCGAACAACATAACAAAACTACCACCAACCGCGCAATCAATTATTGTAAAATTGTATTGCCTATGTAGTAACAAATTAGTTCTAATAGAAACAGAATGATTAACCAAAGTCAGCATGAACTTATACGTTACGTACTTACGACTTACAAGTATGAGCTGGTAATACGCCCTTTACACATAATATATTTAGTTAAGGTATGTGGGACAAATGAGCGGTAAATCTCCTATAAGGGTGTGAACTCAAGCAGAAATTGAATAAGCCTCATAAAAAGTCTTCGACAATGCGTCTTCAAAGCGAAATCACTATATATATATATATATAATTATATATCTAGCCTGTTTTGGGTACCAAAACTTTATTATTCAATGCTGAGTCGGAACATGTTGCCAATACAAAGGATTTCAAGATATGATACATTTCACAAAAACTAAGAATTTCCTTTTTATTATTGGCTTATTTCGAATTGATTTGTGTATGTTTATACGACTGTGTGCGTGTAAGTGTGCTAGAAAGGATCATTCCAATTGTATTACAGAGTGATTTTTGAGAACTGACAATTTCTGTCTAATATATTGAGTGTTAATCAAGTGTTTGCTTCGGTGGCTTTTACATTTACGAATGTCTTCCGCAGAATGTTGTCTTTCGTATCGCCTTGTTCTTGAGTTTCATTTTGTCGTCTTGGTAACGCAGGGTGTGCGGATTACAGTGCTGATCTGTCAAATTGTTATTTAATTTCTGTCAATTTTAACGATGGAAGTGATGCCGTTTGTGCAGATGCCTTTTCTTCAGTTTGTTATCAATCCGATGAAATTGTTGTCAAGATTGGTCGATTGGGTATTCATGCTTGCCTAGATTATACTAATATATGTTAGGTTCGGTGGTTCGTAGCTATTTGTTTACAATATCATTTTGGTGTGCTTGTTATTTTTTATAGAGTTTCATATAAGTATAATATTTCGAATTTTAATTTGTGTATAAATAAGAAATTCGTCAAAATGGCTGGATGCCACTTTTTAAATATAAGCTCTGAGATAGCTGATTTTCCTGACCGTGCCAAGTCTAGTTTAGTTAACTTCTGTGGTAAATATTGCTAGGTTCTATTGGTCACTTGCTTATTCGTACGCCCAATATATATGCTACCGCATATACACAAAAATTTCTTGACCATGAAGGGTTTGGAATGAATTGGCAATTGATCGTTGGCATCCAACCTGATGATTCTCTATTTGCTGAATGTTATGCTAAATTTTGCACGGGAAAAATTCCGTAGTGCCACCATTTAACTACCGCGCAAATATTGAGGCCGGTAAGTCGTCGTGAAATATAAGTTTAGGAAAATCTGTTTTGACGATATCCTCTGTGGTACAAATCAAACATGTTCTGACGTTGACATCTATGAACACCCATTAGACCAACCTCAACTAGCATTCGATCGTATTGACAACAAAAACAGCTGCGCAGTCGGCATCACCACCAACGATGACAGAGACAGAAATTGCAAAAGAATATGAGCGATAAAACATTGCAATCCGCACACACGCTGCACAATTATAATGGGGACAGAATGAAACCGAAAAACAAGGCGAAAAAAGACAAAAATTGAGGAAACATTTGTACGCATAACAGCCAACAGAGCAAACATTTGGTCAAAACTCAATCTAGCCGAATAAGAAAAAAATCATTGCAATGCACATTAAAATGCAATGAGAATGGCCCCTACACGCTCACAGACAAATACACATATGCACTCACAAATCAACCCGACATAAACCGCCAACAAGAAATATAAGTAAAACTTGAAATCAAACTAGTTTTCATTCGATTAATCAAATAAAACCCCAGGAAGAATATAAATGAACGATTGCAAATGCTTGCTGATTTTTCTCGAGGTACAAAGGTCGTATGCACTTCGTTTATCAATGAGTTTTCCTTTTCCTAGTATATATATGTATATATATATATATATATATAACTATATATATATATATTGACATATATATTATACATAACCCAGCGTTAGAAGAAAGAGAAATGAACCTACCGATGGAGTCGTATCAATGCTAGCTCCTCCATCCGTATAATTATTTATTTTTGTTGTCGCTGGTTTTTGCATAGCGGTCGTACTATGTGTAACTATAGTGTTAGCAGAAACTGCAGTCATTTTGTTCGAGGTAGAATCAGCGACAGTAGCCGTAACAGTAGCAGTGCCAGTGAGAGATGTAGCGATAAACGTTGTAGAATTGGTAATTGCCAAATCTGAAATATTTCCTAATCTTTCTGAATGAAGCCGGTTCACTGCTTTTGCTGAGTTGATGCGTGAAATAGCCGGCTGATCGATGTCATCCGTATTCTTGAACGAGGACGCGCCAGTTAACTGGTGTTGAAGTTGGTGGCTCTGCTGCGGTTGATAGCTCCATTGGTGCTGAATTTGATGACCTTGACTAAGTTGTTGCAGTTGCTGCTGTCGCTGTGCTAAATGCGCTTGTTGGTGAGCTTGAACACTACGGCGGTATTGACGAACAGCATCCCGTGGTCCTCGCTCCAGTACTGTATTTAACAACTGCAATGGAGTAATAGAACCTGAGGGCATACCCTTAGGATTAGCGTCGTCCCATGCCTCATCGTCATCTTCATCATCGCTTTTATTCTCGTCCTCCCAACTCGAATTCGCCAGATCGTCATCATAATAATCTTCTTCGTCATCATCAATATCACCTTCATCAGCACTACACGCATAATGATCCTCTTCATTAAAACTGTTAGCTTTGCGATCGTAACGCGAAATTGAACGGCGTTGTTTAAGCTGGACTAGAGATACATCTCGAGTTAGCCCCAGTCTTGTACCATCGACAATTGTATGATTAGATTGACGACGTAAAAATCCAGAATTGGCTACTTCAAGTAGATAAATTTGCTTTTCAGCATGCCTGGCTGGTCTTTTATGCAATCCTTGGAATAGTGGCAACTTATCAGCCCGACGCTGAAATTCTAATTCAATGTCTCCATGCTCGAGATCATCATCACTATTCGCACCCTGATGTGATAGATAGTACGACTTTTCCCCTTTATACCTACGCCAATACGATGATAGATGAAAATAGCAACGAGAAACAAAGTTAAAGATTCAGTTGAAATACACAAATCGCATATAGACAAACCACGATTTAATGTATATTCTAAATAAACAATTGAAGTAGACTTCATAACGATGATTTGTTACCTAGAACAATCGTTAAGAAGCATAAAACTTCATGAGCAGTCCTACTGTTTTTGACCACGAACATGTGCGCCTGAAAATAAGAAAGCTGTAAAGTTAGCGTGGTTCAGAGGTTAGAGCACCAGATTCCGAAGTAGACGAGCCCAGGTTCGAGACATGTCCGCGAAAAACTCTGAACAGTACGTAATGAGTTCAAAATAGGGACGAAACCGTTCTACTGGACGAATTGCCTTTTCTGCACTATGCAATGCTTAGTTTATATTGACAAATGTATGTACATTACGGGTCAGTTGTTTATTTCAAGACCGCAACCTTGGTTAAATTAAGTAAGATGTAAAGTCGTCGCATATAAACGATTTTATAGGAACAGGATTACAAATTGCAAAAGAACACACAGAGAATGGAGACATCCCTGAGACTGCTAACACATTTTGGCATAAATAACTGGTATTGATTATAAATGCCACTTACAAACATAGTTAAACGTAATTGTACGAGATGCAAGTGACAGATCCAGATGAAAGAAGATAATGTGAGCAAAACACAAATTCCATTAAAATGGCCAAACAGACAAAAAATTGTGTTAATAACGTTGACGATCATAAAAAAGCCATTGCACAGATATTATCTAGCAAATTTGCATCCTTTATGATATAGAAATAGATTACTTTTTTGAGCATATTGCCTTATATGTACCATTGCCGACACAATACACATATCCATCGACTGAAAATAAAGGGATATTTTTGTAAAAGGGAGAATTAAACTTTGCAATACTGGTTCTGCAATAATCTAACCTCGTCTGCGGCACAAAAGGGTATTGGACTTGTTACATGAAATTTTTGATGCAATAATTTAACAGTCACTCTTCTTAGAGTAAATATGTGGCCAGCAGAATATGCATTCGAACAACACATTTTATTTCAGTTATCAACTGCAGTCTTGTTTGAAGGAAATTTGTTCTTAAAACGGAGATTCGTATCAACGCTTGCACCCGACACGGAATGATAACAGAATACCATCTGTGATAGAGACTTTATAGAGTTTAATTCAAAAGTTTACGCACTGAAGATGTCAAGTAAAAAGGGTATTGAATAAAAATTAACAACCAAATGCTTTCTCAGAAAACGTTAATCACTTTGAGACGACATAAGGGCAATATTTAAATAAAGTTTGCGAACTTAGGATTAACACCAATCTTATTTTATTTAACCAATAGAATGGAGTAGAAAAACTACTGTCAAACGCATCACGACATTTAGAGCAAAACGGCAAAATGATTAACGAAAATCAAATCGTCATATAAGTATAAGATATTTAAAATAAATATTCGTCTCTCACTCCAAGTAGTCTCGCATACGTTATACACAATAAGATGTGTAAGTTGCAAAATTTATATGCAGGCATGGACATAACATTATTGCAACCTTCGCCACATGTGTGTAGGTTATAAAAGTAAGCATGGTAAGACATGCCAAGAAAAATTGGAAATTATATCAACTCTATACCAGTGACTTCATAACAGCAAAGACACAGACAAATACACTATTCTGTTATATGTGTATAAAGCAACAGGTTTGGATTGTTCAAATAAATATTATAATCATACGATAAACAGCTGCATCTTGTTTGATTTTCTTAAAATTCAAACAAGTTAATAGTAAAAGCGTGCATATCATGTGTGTACAGTCATTTCAAGCATTCATCTGATATCTACACGGGCACTGAACTTCCAGGTAATACATGCGAATTATAATAAAATTCGTGTATTTAGTACGATAAGAAAACATCTAAGTCCGAGCAAAGAAAATGTGAAATCATATTGACACTTGCATTTCGATCATACTGGCAACTAATCAGTAGAAAACTGTGAAAAGTCTATGGAACTGATAAAAACACGTCTGGACAGTTTGTATATGTGCAAAACTTATCTAGGTTGTCAGCGAAACAAATACTTTGCCGTCCCGGTCATCATATTTGACTGACGTAATCAGTTTTGTCTTCAGTGTTAAAACAATTTTTTTAAACAAATAATAGCATTCTGCAACTAAAGCGTTAACTGTTACATTTCACTTGAGATGTCTAGCAAACACAGGGCTGGGCTTTATGGGTAATGGAATACACTTCACTACAGTCGATTAATAACAAAAAGTACAAAAGTAAACGACGAATAAAAAAGCTTGTGTTTCCAACAATTTGAAAAGATCGACAAGCAATAATATAAGTTCGTTGGCTTTTTTCGATCAAAAGATTATCAAAGATGTGCTGATGAGTTTTACCGATAGTTCCATTTAATAATGGAACAATTAGACATTCTGTTCTAATTAATGGATTGATAACGAGACAAATACATCTACGTACTTGAGAATTCCGCCGCTTTCGCTCACAGCACCTATGTGTCGCTTGTTTTCAATAATATCCCCGCGTGAAGATGGTTTTTCGTGAAGAATGTCTTGTGGATGATCGATACGGACACGCCGACGTCGAACAGACATATTTGACGCAGCTGCACCATCTTCCTCGATATACGATATGCCTCGTTGAAATTCTGTCGCTTTTTCAGAAAATGGACGCTTAATAAACTGGCTCTGCTGAGCCGGTCCGTGATGATCGGTCATTATTAGTGCCTCCTTAAATTTATAGTCAAATACGCCTCTCCTATGACGGGATCTTGCTACATTCCGCGCATCAACATCGATCGTGTTGCGATTGCTTTTTCCCGTCGTAGCAGCCTTGTCAACCTGAAAAGATTGGAAGCGCCTCGTTGAAGATGGTTGCTTTAATGCATCTGAAACTAATAAGGTTTCACCAACTCTGGAAGCATCATTTTCAGTAATCAAAAGATTCTGACTTTTCTCTGACAGTCTAGGACCGGTCACAGAATTCCAGGCTGAGCTTGACGAACCGTGATCCTGAATTTAAAAAAAAGCGAATCAATTATCATCGACAGCTATCAAATACTAAAAGATTTTGAAATCCAAATCAAATATTTTATTACAAGCGAACACTATGTCGAAAAAACAGGCTTTGAATACTTTTATCGTGCATAGGGCACATGCAGTGGAAACATCAGAAAATTTATCCAATTTGTAAAAACACGGAGGCGTTAAAGGAATGTGATTCTGACACAATTTACATGATTTTACGTAAACATCGAAATAAACAAATAAGCACATAATGTAATAGTGAAATTAAGCATACTAAAAAGTTATTTTATATGCATATTTTTTGAAATTAGGATGAGAATACAGAATTAACAATGGCAGCTTACTTCGAGAACTCTCAACAAAACATTACGATTACTTCAATCAAGGTTGCTGTCGTCATATAAACGCATGACCCATTAGGTACATACATTTGTCAGTATAAACTAAGAATTATAGTGTAGAAAAGGCAATTCATCCAGTAGACCGGTTTCGAGCTTATTAGGAACTCATCACGTACTGGCCAGAATTTGCCGTGAACACTACACTACACTATACAATGCTTAATTTATACTGACAAATGTAAGTACATAATTGGTCAGGTGTTTATATCAAGATCGCAACCTTGATTAAATTAATTGCTATCACCATCCACGTAACCAACTGTTATTTAACACATTACAATTTTTAATTTATATACACACTGTGAGTTAATTGTATTAAAGATGTGACAGTTAGTTTAATTTTTAGTTTTAGCTCTATTTCTTGGCAGTGGATTAATGCTGGTAAATTTGTAAGTACGTTTTCGTATGTGTATCTTTTCGTGTCCGCGTGCATGCTGGAGAAATTTGTATTTCAAAACAAAGTGATATTTTAGGTCTTGTTTTGCTTATATTAACGGATCGAGTTTAATGCAGGTGTTCGCTTAATTGGTTATTACATGTACGAATGTTTTTACTCGTATGTTGTCTTTCGTGTCGCCTTGTTCTTCAGTTACATTATATCACCTTGGTAATAGTGCGGATTGCAATGTTGATCGCTCATATTGTTGTGCCATTTCTTACCCTGTTAACAATGGTAGTGATGCCGTTTGCGCAGCTGTTTTTTCTTCAATTTTTGCTAGTTGAGGCTGGTGTAATGGGCGTTCGGACTTGCATGGATGCTAGGAAATTGTTGTTAAGTTTTGTGATTAGTAGACAGTGGAGTAAAATATTATGTTGCACATGAGATTATACCTTGCGTTCATGATGAATGTGCTATACCTTTGTGGTTCTGTTTGACCTAATTTATTACCAGGTTCGCAATACCTAATACACAATTGCATATATTTTAGATCTTTCCAACAATGATTATACAACCATTATATAGTTAATTAAAATATGCAATGGTATGACGAAATGTGAAAAATGATGTCGCTCAAAGCCAGAGCGTATAGATTGGCTGAAGTAACAGGTACTTAAAAGTAGTTGTAATTCTCATTTTTGGTAAAATTTAATCTATATCAAAAACAAATGTGTTAGTACCCTTTAAATTCTTTATATATATATATATATATATATATATATATATATATATATATATATATATATAAATTATTCCTAAGTTGTCTTTCGTCCTTTTGATCACAACGCAATGTGTGTAGATTTCAGTACTAATCGCTCATATTGTAGTGTAATTTAAAGCGTTTTTAACCATGATAATGATACCGCTCGTGTAGCTGCTTCTATTTCAACTTTTGCTAGTCTGTTTGAGTGTGCAATGATGCTGGTACAAAGGATGACTGATTGAGCATAAATATAATGTTCTCCAATGCAGATGAAAAAAGTCAAAATCATTCGTTTATCATGTGCTAAATCAAGAAACTTGTTCATAATTGGTTTTCTTTAGCATGGGTTTGCATGAATGTGCCTTGATCATATTAGCGTTAAAATGCAGTCACTAACCTTTTACGTAAAACTTATCAAGTCATAAATACTCGACATTCGAGGCCGCAATGTTTAATATGAAATTTCACAATCGCCAGTTTATAGTTTCTAGTTAGCATCGTTGAAAAAGATGTTTTTCCTGTACTACAACACGAGAAGCAACACATAAGCATTCGTTGTATAGTTAATACAGGTGATTTAAATTACAATAGATAGATAAAATTTCCTAACGGGACAGCACATAAGGGATATGAACAATCCAATATACATGTCCGGAGTGCCGTCTAGTAGACATGCTTTATGAAGTATTTATTTGATTTTCAAATTAACTTATGTCCATTAATATTCTCTTAAAATTCAGTAATCTTTAAATGGTGCAAATATAACGATTAAAGCTGCGTATTCTTTATTTTTTAATAAAACCACAAATATTTTTAAATCGGTTGAGCTATATCTTAGATCATTTTCGGATTCAAACAGAGCAAATTGTTTAAAGTTCAGCATACCTTCACCAGCGGCAATTTAATGTCATTGGGCCCAAGTGTTTGATATCTACTGGGATCGCTAGCATCTTTCACCATAGACGCGATAGAACTGGCCTCATCACTAACCGAACGTAATGTATTCTTGAAGATATTTTGCTTAGAAATCTGACTCTCCGCATTCAACAGATCAACAAAACTGTCGCTTGCCTCGATGGCGTCCAAGAATTCTGAGTCAGCGTCCAAATTCGTGTCCTTGGGCAATTCACTTGCCTCGTTATGGTGAAAGCAGTCAGTGTCAATGGCCTCTTCAGTCAAGGTCTGCTGCTCACAGGACTCTGATTTGTCGGCTGGACTTTTAGAGCCCGACTTCTCAAATATATCTAAACCAGATAGCAACTTTGGGATAACTGTAACAGTGACCACCTTGTTCAACACCCCAGTTTTAACTGGACCCTGCCTCTTATTAAAAGCACTCATTTCATTTTGAGCTTTATCACCAAAAGGCGCATCGCCCGTGGCAGTGATGGCAGCATCGAAAGAATCATTAACAGCGGATTGATCGACATACCTTTTTAAATGCGAAGTATCGAATTCCTGCTGCAAAAATTGATAAAATTGCAAATAAAAAAGGCATTATTAGTTATATTAATGTTTTAAAATATTATAAATTTATTATTATTATTATTATACCTAACAAAAGGTTCAGAATTAAATGAACATTGGTTGCGTGCGCGGTGATAACAATTACTCAAATCAAGGTTGCTATCTTGATATAAACACGTCCCGTTATGTACATACAATTGTTAGCATAAACTAAGTATTGCATAATGTAGAAAAGGCAATTCATCCAGTAGGTCGGTTTCGTCCCTATTGGGACGTAATGTCCGCGGAAAATTCTGGACAGTAAGTGATGAGTTCCTAATAGGGACAATACCGGTCTACCGGATGAATTATCTTTCGTACATTATGCAAGGCTTAGTTTATTCTGAAAATGTATGTAAGTAATGGGACAGGTGGTTATATCAAAATCACAACCTTGATTTAATTAAAATGAAAAGAAATCAAAACTATAGACTACAACTTTTCCATTGAGCATTAAGATGTATTGCTTGAGTGTTTTGTAACCTCCCCATTTAATCTCAACAGAATTAGCAATCAATCTGGTCATTCTTCCGCGATTATATAAAGCTGGCCTGCAGTCAGTCTTATCTATAACGTTACCTGTTACCAGCGAAAGTAAAGTATGGTATGATTATTGATTGGTTGCACGGTCCAAATAAATACAATCCCAATCAAAATTCCCACAAATAAATTGTGGACTTCCGCTACATTGGCTGTCAGATGACTTAGCAAGATGCGTCTTTAATTTAATAGTGTTAAGGCATCAACATTTTTTTATTTCATTCCTTTTTGAGATTCGTATATTAAATATAAGAAACGAATTTCATGATGCCCTAATGCATGAGCCTTTCTATAAAATTCCGTAGATATACAATTACACCAAGTTTGTGGTAATACCTGTCACAAACTTGAGCAAAAGTCGTAAAGTTGACAATAACATATAATATCCTACAGGTATTTGAGAAAATACGAGTTAAGCAATCAACTAACACGTCAAATCAAGTCAATAGTTTGAGGTAAATCATCAGGATAAGCTAAATTACATAAATGGAATGCTACCTTATGAGCGCTCGTGAGACCCTGTATCCAAATGACGTAAGAAATACATTAAAAACAGCATGTTAATATGACCATGGAGAATAAACTTTCATTGTCTGCGACTCAGATTGGCTAGTGGATCGATTGAAGTATGTTTATTTTGATAAAGCATGAATATAAAATCTTTATAAATCGCCATCAGTCAAATATTAAATGAGGCATTGCCTACGGATAGAAAATTGAGAATATACGAATCAAAAGCCGTAGCATACACTTGCTAGAATACTTGAATAGAGGATATATTTTACAAAATAGGCAGCTGGAAAGGTGTACGTGCATATCTATAAAAATATGATCTTCTTCATTCCTCATCATCAGTCTTTTCCTCAACCACCGGCACTCGTTCCTATTATCTGTTTTTCGCTACTTTATATATATATATATATATATATATATATATATATATGTGTGTGTGTGTGTGTGTGTACCCATTATCACACCTTAAATAATACCCTATTGCAACAGCTTTAAAGTAAATGGTTATGCATATTATTTTGCGAAGAACGAGGATATATGAAATTATGTATTATCAATTTCGTAACTAATGAGTAGGAAAATTAAGTATGACCACACGGATCTATCAAAATTTGGTGCTAACAGAGTGTAGAATCTCATGTACACATTTTTCGTGCTTAACAACGACTCATCAGTATAAGTGAGCACCATACGTTAAGTCAACATTAAATATTTGATCAAGAAATGCTGAACAATTGTACAATCTTCTATTTGAATGTGCATTAAAACAGCACTAGGGTCAAGTTAATCTAAAGTCTTCAGCTATGCTAACTCAGAAACTAATTGAATATATATATATATATATATAATATATATATTATATAATAATATATATATAATATATATATATATATATATATATATATATATATACCGAGACTTTAAAGGGTACTACCACTTTGGCATTGGACATAAATTAAACTTTTAACAAAATTGAGAATAACCATTCCGAACACACGTCATTTCTGCTAAAGCTTATACTCTGGCCTGAATCGAGAAAATTCTAAAGACAGTGGCTTTTGGAAAATGGTGAACCACAAGCTACAGGGTCTATCCCATGAACTATGGTAAGGCGAACAGTCCGGACTATACCAAAACAATATTCCGTGATAATACTATCTAGTGTCCGTTCTAGCTAAATTTGATTTTATTGCTTGAAGCCGGAGTCAGTAACTCATTTGAAGATAAATACACAAGCAAGGATATTACTAAATCTTATCATAATTAACTTCGCCGTTCTTTACGGGTGTGCCATAGCTACCATCTTGTCCAATCGTGTTTTAGATTCATCTTTTGCTTTCGTCACCACAGTACACTCCTGCTTTCTGATTTAGAATAAATTAGCTATGCAATTCATGTAGCGTAGACGACAAGCGAACTCCATAGAGACAATAATTTCGCTTAATAAATACATAAACCTAATAGCGCGGGTATTCGAACACAATGGCGTATGTTTCAGTCTTCACACTGATCCCACACGCCATCGAAATAATGTATTGCGTGCAGTTTTCAACAATATAATAAGTTATGTCTTGGCTAGTCTCGGATCTAGGTAAATCCTGGTAATTATTTCCATCAATATACAAGTTCGAACAATCCATTATTGATCTGACATTATAAGACAAACACTTTGCCACCTGGGAAATTGATATTAAATGAACGAATCATGGCAGGATTTGATTATATAGGATTTCAAGCAAAATTCTTCCGAGTGCAAATGCCGGGTGCGGAAATTCTGGCATATACCTATGAATGCCAAATAAGGAAGAGAACTATTTAGTTGAATAAATGAATTACAGTTCTCGTGTTCAACTTATACCGACAATATACATATATTATCATCAACATTATTAACTGGTGTTTCACTGCCAAAACACCATTAGAAAAAATAATAGAATAAAATAACAAAAAAATAACTTTTTTAAAATAAAAGTAAATATAATGACAAAAATAATAATCTATGCAAAAATTTATAAAAAGGAGTGTGATTTATGCGAAGGAGGATCTAGTTAATATTAGATTATATTTATCTGAATAGCACACAGAAATGAGGCAACCTAAATTTCACCGCAACACCATTATAGTATTAATGGCAAAGAGAAATAAATCGATCCGTAGACATACAAATTTCCGGCCTGACGACCGGTGGCCACCAGTTAGTCAGCCCGGAAATGGTAGTATGAGCCTTGTTTTCACAACTAGAATCAATATTTATTGCCAAAACAGAAAGACAATTCAGAATTTCACAAAATGCTTAGCTTCAAATAGTTTAATATTCTCAGCGGTGTCTATTACATTGTTAATTGTTAATATAAAGTTTAATATTTAAAAAAAAATGAATTAAACAGACCAACGGAATATTATCATCAGTGGCCTCTTTTTTTGTGTTTAGCATTCGAATCATAGGAAGCCATCCTGGTTTTTTCACGATTGTATCCAGTCCAGTTTCGCCTAAAGACCGTTTTCTTATCATCTCATCAGGCTTGGTTACGCAAACGAGATCATCATTGTAAGCTTCACACTTAATTCTAGCCAGTTCTGCGTTTGCTGAAAATATACGCCTATGTCGCTGAAATGACTCACGTGAACGTTTAGAAAGTCCAGCGAAATTGGCCGTTGGCATCATCAATGGAATGTTTATTCCATTTCCCTTGTTATTTAAGACAATGGAACCTTTTTCATAGGCTTGTAGTGAACTTGCCCCACTTGAATTTTTTACTGATGGAACAAGACATGAAGAAACAGATGGTGGCAAGTTCGATCCGGCTCTGATTTCATTTGTAAGAACACCGAAAGGAACTGAAGATTTCGGCGACGAAAATGAACTGTAAAGTAAAATACAAGGCCAGAACAAACCGTAGAAACGTTAAACACATCCGCACAAATGCTATTCTATTTAACTATACGTAGAACAGCTTAAAAGCTGTTAGTCACATGTACTAACGCGTTTCAACCTACCATTGTTACTATGAGTGGTCGAATGTAGACTGACTAATGAGGATCCATTCGCAATTCGTATGTGCAATGTATTATAAATTAGATATGCGACTCTTATCTTGCATAAATTGTACTTCAGTGGAAATCTCTGATACAAAAATTTTACGCAGTCACGAATAAAACATCGTCACAACTTTCACTATGCGTTTATGCGTTACCGAATTAAGCAATCATAGATTGCGCTGGTATTTTAATTGAAGCTTGAGGACTTGAGCAAATCAGCAATCACATCGCAAGAACTGATATGTTTCGAGCTTTCAATGACTGCTTAACTTAAATATGTATGGGGAACGCTGCAAAGATGAAAAGTTTGAGACTGAATAAATATTGTTCGGCTGACATTTCCAATCAAGTACAGTGTATATAAATAAACATTGGTTGCAAAGGCGGTGATAAAAATTAATTAAATCAAGGTTGCTTTAATGATAAAAACACCTACTCAAGTATACACATACATTTGTCAGTATAATGGGACAGGTGATTGTATTAGGATCACAGCCTTGATTTGATTAAGTACATTGTATGCTGGACTGTTAAGAATATGATTATACATGCCTTATATATGCGTAACGGTTCGATCGTTGCCAGCCAGTTTTCCGTCGTGCTCTGATAATGAACAAGATAAAAATCGATTTGGTATTAGGTGCTGTACATCTAGAAACAAATTAGTTCAAATAGGATCAGAAGGATAAACCAAGGTCAGTATGAAGTGTAGGTCTAATTTCATTTGCACATTCGTTTTGTGCTTATACCTTTCGTTCATACTGACTTTTGTTTATCCTCCTCGTCTTAATTGAACCAAATTGTTGCTAAATGCCCAACACCTAACACATGATTGCATATAGACTAGATCGCAACAAACAGTATTTAATTGAAGATAAAAATCGTCAGTATGTACGATTGATGGTAGATTTCTTTTGACGTGCGACAGATAAAATCCCTCGTTCGAAAACTTTATTTTAATGGATTATCTCCACACACACACACACACACACACACACACACACACACAATTGAAAACCAACCTAGTAGCAGCTGTGCTACCAGTCGAAGCTTGCCCTGCAATTGACGCTCTAGCACTTGCTTGCCATCCACTTGCACTACCAGCTGTTGTACTGCTAGAAGTACTACTGAGGTTTGCACCCGTTCGGCCACCACTTTCAGTGGACGAAGCTTCAAAACTGGTGCCAGTCGAGGATCCGATCGTCTCTAGATGTGAAGCTGGTAATTTTCGGTGTGTCAAATTGTTAGAACCCATAACAAAACCAGACGAACTGTTAGCCATACTGCTGCTGGCGCGCAGTTGTCCATGATGCGGTAAATTCAAACCAGCTCCTGAAGCGTTCATTTGATGAGCAGACGCTAAATATGCCGCATTAGCAACACCAACACGTGCATACCTGAAAATAAAGCGACAAATTTCTTAGACGCTTAAATAATACTAGACTAGATTACACTATTCAATAGATAGCAATTGTTGCAAGCGAATTTTAGCATGGAAACTGAATATTAACGGTAAAACACTTTAAATTAAATTAAGGAGAAGACGACTACACCGAATCACTGACATTATAAAATTACACAGTGCTATTTGTTAAAGAACCTTGTATTGCACGCAAGGATAATTGATGCGCACTCCGTATTATTGATCTAAGTTCGGTGTTTGGACACCCATTAACTGAAATCATCGTCGGACTCGACATAAATAATAGAAATTCAAAGCAATAATACTTCAAATGTGAACTTATCGAGAGAAAAAAGATTTGTTGATATTTTAAAATATAACTCATCCGAGATTTGTTATCGCTAATCTCCTAAGGTTTGTACAAGAAAAAAATATAAGGACTTCTCTAACAAGTACACACACGAACATAATTTTAGCAATAGCCACCTTTGAGGCCGAGAACGCTCCAATTGTCCTATCGAAGGCTGAATTGAATAAAAAAGAAAGTCCTCGCAGAAGTTCATTAATTAAGATGAGGCAGTCAGCACAACGATGAAAGCAGCTTACGAGCCGCAAATTGAATATAAAGTAAAACATTTTTGTATTTTGTTTCATTAAACGGATACGCTTTACACGGGAAAAACCCAATAAATAATTGATTAAAAATAAAGACTTTGTGTTGCACAAAATGATTTCTGACGGATTTGACAACTTAGTACGAGTATTGTTTGCACAAATAAACACTTTGTCTGTGGAGTTTGGGATAATCAAGTCTCGGCTGGACGATGCGCTTATAATAGATTCTGAGAGAATCTGCATAAACGACTCAACCAATATAAGCGAAGTCAACAATGGCGACCGCGTCCAAGAGGAAACAGAAGGACATATGCCGGTGTTTTTATCCGAAACGACGAATATTTTCCGACCGTCATCAAAATTTAAGCCTGTGCTTGCACCATCTGATTTGGAATGGCCGCCGTTTTGGTTTAAAAAAAATTGAAGCCTCTGAACGAGCGCAAGAATTTACATTAGAGGCTACTATTGTGCGCGTGGCTGTTCAGTAATTAGTTGACCGGACAGTTGCAGTCCAATTAGAATTTCTTGTCGACTTAACATATGGAGAATACAGAAGACGAGTACTGGATCGCTTCCGAGCCAGGCCTCAGGAGGTGTTTTCAGTATTTTACAGACTCAAGCCACTACCGGGTGAGATGCCTCTAATTCCATGGAATGCATCAAGCGTTGGTTGTCCAAGCTAACTGAGACTTTGCCCTAGTTGTAACCGCATGAAGCCATCATGTTTATGCTGCTGGATCCTACCAGATATGGCTCAATATCGATCGCGCTGGGAGGCCTGGAAGAACGAACTCAGGCTCTATAAAGTTCGGCCAAGTTTAACACCACATTGGCAGCTGCGACACCACACAGGAGTCCCATTACAACATCCGGCAGAGGCGACATACCTTATTGTAATTCTTCTCGGCATAATCAACGAGTTCGTTACGGACGCTCACTGTAGATTTTTTACATTACAAACATATACTTTACTTCCAGCTGTGTAGTGATAAAAGAATCGATCTCTTAGAAGCATGCTTTTTGTGTTTCTTAACAAAAAAATATATAATAGGCACTTACAAAGACCATAAATTTACAGCAAAAAGCACGTGTTTGCATAATTCAATTTAAGAACATGCAAAATAACTTCCTTCGTTAATAATGCTTTTCCGAAATGACTATTTTTTGATTGAGCGGTCTGACGCATTATAAACTCAATAAATATAAATTTATGTTAAGGCTTATTTGAATTGAGTTCTGATAAAACATAATATTATGACATATATGAATTCAAACTAACATTCTAGCATCCAACGAAGCAAGATGAGAACCAGAAATATTGGTGGCATCACCTAGTGCCATTCCAGATAATGGCAACGGAGAGATTTGTGTAATGCGTTCTGGATGCGCTCTAGCCATCATAGCACTCATCTCTGGCTCTGAATGCATCCTTCGGTGGCGCTGATGGACGAGACGTTCATTGTGTTGTTTCGACAGCAGTTTTTCAACTTCTGCTGGTGGGTTCTCCAATGATTTACTATGAAGAAAAGCAACACAGGTGAAGCAATAAAAATACACTCGTTAAATCCCGAAGAGAAAATGTGTGCTGTAATTGTTGTGATATACCAATAGCAATGTATGATAAATTTTATTCGTGGTGATTGGTCAATGAAATACATTGAAGGGAAAATCAATAAACTAGTTCCGTTAGATTATGAATCCAGACAATATTCAACATAAGCATATAAGTTTTTAGAAAAGATCACCTGTACGGATCTGTGTGATTGGAGAGTATTTCCAAGGTCTCAGGATCAGCTGGCCATGCCGATGCAAGATTCTTCTTCTGCAACTCGCGCTGCCAACTGCAGCCAACAGTTTGATTTGGTGTAATTAATCGATTAGATTGAGCAAAGCCTAGCTGATGATAGCCACCCATTTGTGATTGACATGATATCTGATGAGGAGCACCATTTTCCGGGGTAAAGCTTATTGAACCAAGAGGAACATTTGTAATTGGCATGGATGTCGATGATGGTGCTAAATGCACTGCTCCATTCAGTTTAGCATCCATTGAATGCTCGTTGAATATTCGATAAACAGTGGCGTTGCCCGAGTCCAAACCACTTGCCTCATTTAAAACTTTTGGTGTGGCCCCATCCTAAAATTATTACATTTTTAAAATAATAGATGCATTTTGAGAAAATGGAAAGAGTTATTCATTTCTGATGCATATGGTTAAATAGGTCAGTCTAATTAAGATATAAAATATGTTAATTTAAAACAAACACAAATCTTATATATTCCATGAAGCAAAGCCTTCTCTTGTTTGGCAGCAATTACATCATATATATGCAGTCCGGCCTTCTTTAAGGTCGCACTATTTTGCTTCCAATTTACAATTTAATACTTGTAAATATGACACTGCTTCGAACATTTTTTATTATTGAAAAAGTTGATTTTTTGAATATTGTATAATTATCGCTGACCCAAGTTAACATTGATCCTTTTATCATTATAAATTATTTGACATACTTTTAAGCATGGTTTTTTTTAGAAAAACGACATTCCGACATGATTTTTCACAACTACTCGTAACGTCTGGGAGATAAGTGTTTAACACGGACATTTGATATTTTTAAAAATCGCTAATTACTTCTAGTATCTGACCTTGTAAATTTCTCCTTAATATTTGCTATTTAAACATTGGACTCCTTTAATTATTTGTCATCTTACAAAAACGCACGGTTCAGTATTAAGGCATCATTTATTGAACAACTCATTTCTGTATTTACCGTGTCTTACTAAAATCATCCTTGCATGACTTACGTAGTTTCTGACTATTCGTTGTGCCATTATTATGTTTGTCGTGCACGCCCATCTCACCTGGCAACATATTGTCATGCCTACCATGGACAAATTGGAATCTTTTTAAACCTTAAGCTCAAATAGTCACAACGGATCTGGCATTACACAAAAGATACCGTGGCACTAGAGAAAGTTTTATTTATTTGAAGTTTAAAGACAGGATTTCGATTATATATTTTGTCAATATAAAGTAAATATTGCTTCAGTAGAATGTTTTCGTCCACGTGGTGAAAGTTTGAATAACTGGCCAGAATTTACCGCGGACAGGACTCGAACCGGGAAAAATGGCTTATATATAGCATGGCCCCACCGATAGGCATATTTTATTTTGGCTCTTCTTAGGAGCATTCTTATTGCTACAACAATCGAAGTAGATTACTATTATGACATGTAAGTTTATTAGTGTGCATTTTTTTAATTTATGAATAATGTTGATTTCTTTTCACTTATTCTGATATTAACTTTGAAATTTAATATATTTCTAGCATTATTCGTCGATTTTATTTTCGGAGATCTTAAAGCCGAAATTTGTGTGACGAGTCATTAATTGAAATTGGGCTCGTCAACTATATGTTGGTTAAACTGAAATACAACGCACAAGTTTGTAAGTATCAAGTATAAGGTACTTAATTGAAAAAGTTGACTAAACAATAAAAACAAAATTAAACAATTACTTTTTTGATATGATGATTTCACAGAAATATCAATTCTGAAATATGGTGTTTTTAGCAGAGTTTATTTTATAGAGAATACATGAGTGCCCAAAATTCCCGAAGCTCAGCTTGGAAAGCCAAAATGCGGATGCTATAAACTTTTTACGACTAGGTACAGTGATTTAAAACGCTAGATAATACCGATGTGAATACCTCATTACTTTCTAATTATGACGTCGAATTAGTCCTCGGTACGTCCATATAACTATTCCCTAATTGTAAATTGTTGGTTGTGCCCGACTTGCTCATTGCAGAGGTTGGTATGTCCCATTGCGATCCGAAGCCTAATAAAATTCTGAGCTGTCTTATTGTCCGATGTCAAAACCATCGTCTTCCCAGGACCCCAGGTAACATCGGACAGATCAGTTTCTTCCAACTTTACTCAAAGCATTTTCCTTTATGCATTTTCAGCAAAACCTATGAAATTTCTTGTTAATTCCTCTAAGTATAAAATCCAATATATGTGTATGATTTAGGGCCTTGCAAGGTGAATTAAAAGGTCCACACGACATAAGTACATCATCTTATACATTTTCATTCAAGGAAGTAATGAATATCATGTAAACGGAGGTAATTTACGACGATGGGAACCATATCAATTGGTGTTTTCTGAAATATTAGATTCCAAGATTTGTTGTATATTCTATATTTCGATGATATTTCTTCTTCTTTCAAAATCATGTATTTGATACATTATGCAGTGTATGCTATGATTAATTACTACATATTAAGTTGACTAGTAATGCTCTAACACACCAACCTCTTGGAGACTGTGCAAGCCATTTATCCAACCTCATAACCAATACAGTTTGTTCAAAGCGTAATGACGATTTTCACTGATAAGTAGCCGAAAAACACGAAAGACATGCGTATTGGGGGGTTAGAACATTCATTCATACTCACTTTGATATACTCGTCTGGAGCTTTATTATCTAATTAGTTACTAGGTACGATATGCCTAACAAAAGCAAATTTGAAAAAGCAGAAAAAGTGATCGGGCGTGGTAGAATATGCTCTGATGCTAGAATAAAACAAAATAAAATAAATTTACTAATAGATGGGTCAAAATTATCAGTTTCTCACCGTAAGCAAAACTTCGTGTACACTGTGGCCTTTCGATTTCGCAGAAGTTAGTCTAGAGCCACATATGTTTTGAGGAATACCATCTACATTATATGTCATCGACTGATTGATTGTATGAAAGGCATCGATCGGTTGTCGATGGTTCGGAATTACAATGTACCTAGGCGAGGCCTAATATAACACGAAATAAAAGTTCACAATTTAACGCCATTTTAAAATTCGCAGCTTTGCTTTGACAGAAATAAAGATAGAAAAACGAGACACGCATCCTGACAAGTTATTGAATTCTCAGAACCAACGCTACCGAAAAGTAAACGAAATATTTTATACTATGAGGTGGGCTAAGATAGGCAGCACAGCAAAAAGCCAAAATTTAAAACAACAATGCCTCACTGCCGCATAACTATGACAAATATGCATAGTAAAATATACAATGCAGAAACTTTACATTTAATGATCACCTTTTCTTTTGTAGTATGCCAATGAACTTAGTTGGTTCATTTGGTGTTAAAATGCCAGTGGCCAAGGCTCCATTCGGCATCTTAAATTTTCCATTCTCAGTTGATAAACTGACTATAAATTCAATGGTACTCGTTTAAAATAAATGCAAACTCCGCATGAAAACCAATTTCGAGGCTTAAGATAAGATATGCTGGCTATAACTTGATTTTACGGAGAAACCTAAAGCTATATCGACTGACATGATTAGCTTCGGTCCGTGGTAATTAGGCTTAAATTTCTTTATGGCTATGGGCCACACAAATTAATTAAATTAATCGCAGTAAGTAGAATTATTAATAGGCAATTACACGGTATAACTTCCTTGTATATTTTGGCACACATAGCACGATGACGTACATTTTGGTTAGCGAACCCGCAGCTGAGTTAAGACGGAGCAAATATAAAATAGATTTCTAAGTGAATGTAAACAACCCTGTGTGTTAGTGTGAAAACCAATTCAAACTTATGACTAGTTTAAACCAGAAAAATAAATAATTAAATTCTATCATAAAATGATCGACTGAGTTAAAAATAGAATGTTTTGATTATAAAAAAGTTATACTTGGCATAAATCATATTTGTGTAAAGGATTAAAAAATAAGTTGCAAACATATACGTTAATCCATAAAGTTCAAATACAAAAAAACATAACTAAATACAGCTTCTTGTGGAGCTCGGAAAGTCCCTAGATGATGTCCATGCACGAACAATTTATTTATTTACAGCCTCAAAATAGGAAAGCGTGCTCACACACCGTCTTAGTTAAAATTGAAAAGCGTTTTGTTTACATGTCTCATTTTTCTTAACAAGAAATATAGTTAATAAAAGATGTACATGCAATACAAATTTTATTTTGCGCACACCAAGTTGGTATGTACTCAAACATGCGTGAAATCCATCTTCCACTGCATCTGCCCAAATATGATTGCTCAAAAATAAAATTACAATTATTGATAACTTTTGATGCAGACTGCAGCGGAATTTTGTCTTTCACACTAGGTAGAGGATGTTTGGTGATGGATGCAATCCAAACTAATTTAGCTTCAATTTGTGTGAGTGCCAAGGCTGCACGCACTAATTTTTTATGTACTTCATGGCTTCTTCGCATTTATATTGTAAATGCTTATACGCGAGTTTGTTATCAACTGCTTAAATATTCTAAACGAGTTTTACTATATCATCAGGTTTATACACATCTATAAAATGTGGTGAGTAACCATTAATGATAAGAGTATTAAGCTGACCAAGCACCTCACTCTGCAAACATTCCTATTACACAATCTCTTATCAAAGACACTTTTCCATTTCAATAGACAGTAGCTGTTGAAATGTGAAATTTACGCTGCCATTTTTTCTTAAGGAAGACCATGCCACACCGTGTGCTAATAGTTCTACACTTGAACAACACACCAGGAAGAGCCAGAGTACCATCCTTATCGTTTTATTTATAAATC